>CABFWO010003126.1:30316-61597 GCA_902155825.1 Timema genevievae | reverse complement strand
GTTGTTAATGTAGACGTTATGTTTGCTAACCGGAAGGTAGACCTCGCGTTAACTTTACGAGCACTTTTACGTGGACATTAGCGCTAACCAAACATTGTAAAATCAAAAGTAGTGGTTGTTATCGCTTAACCTTATGTTAAGCCCTAACGAATAGAATAACGTGACATTGTAAGATTGGGCCTAAGTGTCTGATCAGGATTCATGTAACTTAACGTAACAACTCGAGAAAAACACAATTTGTATTGTTTGAAAACAGATTGTTCACTAAAATGAAACCAAATCATCTAGGTCTGATTAGGCTGCAAGAATTTGCTATGGAAGCTTTACTGGATACAAAAATAAAGTGTAACAAGAGGATACGACGTTTTAGAGTTCGCGAAATAGGGGGAGAAATGCACCGAAGAATTCGTCTGCATACTATAAACAAATGAAGTACTAATTAGTCTTGTTGACGTCACTTTCAACATGATGGACCAGAACACGTGTTACCTTCACTTAACGTGAAAGTTCTTCTTGGACAACTTTAAGTTAAGTGAACGTTAAGTGAACTGCATCATGATGGCTATTTTAAAACACGAGGACAACTGCTTAAATTATGTGAACTTTTTTGTTTTGTTTTTAGCAGCGCGTCTTACTATCCGTTCGAGCTATGAACTAATTACGCTAGTGGTTTTGGGAATGCGGACGGCTATACATTTAGAGGAAATGTACACGCATTTGCATGGAGAGAGTGTGTGAACAACAATTTTGGAGAAAAACACCCTCAGTACACCCGACCGAGATTCGAATCTCGTCCTACTCATCATAGGAAATCTATTCTACTGCGAGAGTGACGCCTTAGACCATACAGCCATCAAAGCGGGTTTACGTGAATGTTAAGTGAACGTTAAGTTGATCTTGATCCTGTCATTAAAGATGGTGACAAACTGACAATATACAATTTTCTGACATTTAACTCAGATATTGTTAGGAACACAATATTATATACCACCGGCCGGTATTCGCAGGTTCCATACTTGCTTTCTTTTACACTATTATTGAATTATACCAGTATAATAACTTACCATAACAATTTTTAAATTGTTTAGTGATTAACTGCCGCGAGTATTTTTTGATCATTCTTCTTTTCAAAATAAATAACGGAACACAATTCAAATGATTCACCAGAGAACATATTCATCAATCTGACAAAAACAAACCCAAGAGGATGCGTTCGTTATTCTGGGTTTACGATGGCAACAAGATTTAATTAGTTTTTAAACCAATCTATAAAACCTCACCACAGAATTAGTTAACATTGAATTTAGCCCACAGTTTAAACGAGACTAAATTAGTATGTTAATTTTAGTTAAAAATTCCTTATTAGGGTAATAATCGTAAAGTGTCCCCTCTCCCCCTTACACACACACACACACACACACACACACACACATATACACATTTATGTCTCTACCGCATTGGTAGACATTTTAACTTCAGCTTGAATGTTGATGGCATTTTGATCATTAGTAGAAAGTGCACTGATTGGCCTTCTTAAGCCGCTTACTGTTCGAGTTAAAATTATCTGAATTTTCTGGAAATAAATGCTTAGCAGCCAAACCCCTCTCCCTTCTTTCCTTTTCGGTTCATTATTGGCCAGAGATTAGCCACGCGCGCTCCTGGAGTAGCTTATTCTTTGCATTCATCCGTGGACGATTCTCCACCGCTTATTTGCGATCAGACACGACTCGACCAATTAAGTGGTTGCTTCTCCGTGGCTCCATCGACTCACGGTTTCAGCTTTAAACAGTGTTCATTAATGGTGTTTGGGACTACAGCCAACACAGCTATATTTTCAAAGTATTTGGCTTATAGAGAGCTTATTGCTAGTGTGCGGTGTTAACAAACGATAAAACACAGAGACCCCCGTTTAATTAACTATGAGCCTAATTTTGCAAATGGTGACTGATAATACCTGGAGTGATGAAATAATAGCTGGGGCGCCCCAATCTTGTTTCTTGAGTACTTATACATTATTTCACACAAGAGAGTTTCATGGTTGTGTGTCTCAAGGCTAAAAGACGCTTTGATCACAATCCTACCCGTTATGATAAGAAAAACGCGGGACGAGCGAGCCTAGAGCCATCAGGGGAGAAGGGCGGGAATTGGATCAAAATAACAAGAAATAAGTGCGGTGGTGACACCTAGTGATAATGTATATAACTAATTAAAACAAAGAATAGAGCACAGCTGGCTCAGTAAGTATATTCATACTAAACATCAAGAGTATAATTTTCATGAGAAGCGTATGCGTACGCACCTCCACTAGCCACAAACAAATAGGAAAAGGTTGTAGTGGCAAAAGAATGAAGTACCTAATATTTTTTAGAAACTGCGTAGATGGATATTCTAATGGTAGTGGTTAATGTAGGCTTCAGGTCTTGCCACGACACCTCATGGTCCCATTCATCAAATAAGGAAGGGATGGCTCTGAATACGGACTAGGAAGACATTATTGTTGAGTTCAGCCGGTGGTTGGTATTGTAATTGATAGTATGTGTGTTTCAAAGAATAATCTTGTAAAATAAAACATTGATTCTTTCTTGTTTTTAAATTTATTCTAAGCCTATTATATTTGGAAGAAGGTACAGGAAAGGTGGATGGAAAAACATAAAAGGAACGAAGACAATATGACATTTATAGTGAAAAGAACACAGTTCCCATTTGACATTTCTGCCATTGGACAAAGAGGTAATGGCTGCCTCATGAAGAAATTTTATTGCTACCATCCAATCCCCCGTCCTAGGTTTCATTCTATCGGAACTCATCAGGAGGGATTGTGAAACGCGTATTGTTTTTAATTCATTTTAATTGTTGAAAAAATTCAAACATATTCTCTGGGAGCTGGAAGGGGGCTGTTGATACTGCCCCCCTTCGTCTTTCAGAGAGCACCTCCATCAGATACACCCTGCGCACACCTATGATAGGAAGGACCTTATCGGACAGCTAGAAAAGTAAATATGTCTACTTTCATGTATCCATACGTCAGATCATGTGATCTGCAGCGGTCACTTTTGATAGATATTAACAATACCTATAAAATAACACAAATAATATAGTAAAATATTACCATTGTTGGCCGCAAAGAAATATGTTTGAATTTTCTCTACTTTTGATCTAACCAAAATCAGGCTTTATATAATACATTAAATGCTATGTACCCCCTAAGAGATCTTCGCCTACCCCCAGTTTGAGCACCACTGCCTTAGACCATGGGGCCACCGAAGCGGGTGAGAACTCACCCCCCGGTTCCTCCTGTCACATCGAGCTCACCTGTATCCAACTTGTTTGTATATGGTGTTGTCCCGTATGTTCCAGGTGTGGGTATTGTGCTCATCACGGTTAGCGGGGTGGCGTGGAGGCTGACGGCGCACGACGCTCCGACCTGCCGCATGATGCTGGGTCTTGGGGGCGGCGAGGACGGCAGCGCGGAGCCCAACAGGAGGTTTGTCCCTCGTCTGCCTCCCAGTTACGGCCGGCCGCACCATCCCTATGCTGGTAAGAACCTACATAGCGACACAACAAACGATCAAATGGTTAGTCCACAATCAGTCACACCTGCATTGTGTTTGAAACCAAGATTGTCTACAATTAAATGTCGGTAGACGTGACAAAGACTGTCTACAATAAAATGTTGGTAGACGTAACAAAGGCTGTCTACAATTAAATGTCGGGAGATGTAACAAAAACTGTCTACAATAAAATGTCGGTAGACATAACAAAGACTGTCTACAATAAAATGTCGGTAGCCGTAACAAAGATTGTCTACAATAAAATGTCTGTAGCAGTAACAAAGATTGTCTACAATAAAATGTTGGTAGCCGTGACAAAGACTTTTCAATGAAATGTCGGGAGCCGTAACAAAGACTGTCTACTATAAAATGTTGGTAGATGTAACAAAGACTTTTCAATGAAATGTCAGGAGACGTTACAAATACTGTATACAATGAAATATTGGGACTGTCTATAGTGAAATGTTGACAGCCATAATTTAAACCAATCAACCAACATGCTACATGATCAAAGTCATATTAAAGTCGACAAATAGGGAGTATGTAGAGTAATACTTATATAAAAAAAGGAAGTTATAGTTTATAATATATTATATATATTATTTGTAAACTTCAACAGTTTAACCACGATTACATAATTAATGCTTTTTTTTTAATTCAAAATACTCTAATATATATTTCTCAAGCTGTTATCCTAGCCCAAATAACTATTTGTTCTATTTGAATGCAATAGGTCCTAGTGCGCATACTTTTTATTTTTATTGGTTAAGCTAACATAAGTGTTAAACATAATAGATATACACTTCCAACAAGGAGGGTCGAACAATTCTAACATATGACTGTGGACATACACTATTACGAATGTGCATCTTACAAACAGGTGTGACAGGTTGTAAACGAGCCATCAGGTAAGTAATACCATGGTGCAGTTTTCTGTATTTTACTTGAGAAAAAAACAATGTAATTGATACCAGCAAAATAGTTTTATCATATTATTTGTTTTCATACAAAAAGAAGATTGAAACCAGGTAATTATTTTAAAATGAAATTACTAAACTAATACCAGTTTTGTTATTGTCAAATAAGGGATGTAGAAAATTCGATTTTTATTTTATAGTTATTATTATTATTATTAGCACCGCATCTTACTACCCGTTCGGGTTATACGCAATATTTTATAGTTCAAAAGTAATATTTTTATATAATTTCCCAGATAATCAGATGTGAGATTATGTTTATTGAAAGTGACTAAGGAATATTTCATCACACATTCTCAACTAAACTCATATACTATACATAGTTTGGGAGTAATTTTGTTTAATCCTTATTTATATTTATACTATCACCCTTTTCTAAATATAAATTTAAACCATATAACATAGTTTTATTAACACTTTTCTTTTTTCCAGCCCGCCCCTAATATGAAATGTATCATTGGTGAAATGTGGGTTTCCCCTTTCACAGTGTTGAATTAACGGCTGGGGGCTGGATGTTGTGTCTGTTCTAGATTTAAGTTAGTTTATAAGTCAAATGCTGATGTAATCAGTCAGTTCAGAATGTGAACGTTAAATACCTCAAATAAATAAAGAAAAATAGACAAAGTTACTAGTTTTCGTTATACTCCATGTTTTACTACATTATTGGGGTAGTAGCGATGAAGGTAGAATTTAGAGAAAATGTATTTACATTTGCGTGGAGTCAGAGTGGGAAATTACTTATTAAAAATACCTGTAGAAAACTCAATCAAGATCTTCACTAGCAATCCAGTGCAATGCCACGGATGTGGGTAAGACACAAGTTAACTTTTTTTTAATGCACTAGGAATAGGTGATTTCCATCAGTTTGTAATTGCATAATTTATTTTGTCATTAGAAAGTTATTACTTTTAAAATTTCTGAGCTCTGTGATACATCAACTGAATAAATAATTACTTTCTACCTACTATTAAATAATCACATCAATCTAAAGCAAATTTAAAACGTTTTTATTTTGTATTTATTTCTTAATATTAATTTCATTCTCGTAATATTAATTCATGTGTATTACAAACTGATACATGATGGTTAATTGGTTATCCACAGGATCAGTCCTGAGAGCTGAGTGAACTTCATTTAACTGAAAAATGATAGCTTGGACATGGGAACTGAATCCGGGACTTTGGCTTTATGCACCATTGCTATACCCCCGAGCCATCCTGGTGCATTCTAGTAATTTGATACCAATTGATGAATTGAAAACAAATCATTAATTGACCTGATTCAGAATCAAAATCTAGATATGAATAATGAGAACAAAATAGATTTAAGAAGGATAAAAGAAATTAAAAATTGTTCTAAAAGGGATTACATCTTTAAAACCATATTACAATATAAAAAAAATACTGGTAATTCTCTATGGGCGAAATAAAATTTAGGATGTTTGAAAACAATATACTTAGGAAGATATTTGGTCCAAATTGGGATGAGGCTACTGGGGAGTGTAGGTGATCACATAATGATGATTTAAATACTCTGTACTCGTTACAAAACATTATTAGGAAGTCTTGTAGATTACAGTGGCTTGGACATGCAGTACGAATGGGACAGTCTAGAACCCTGTTCAAGGTACTGACTGGCAAACCCAATTGGGAGAGATTATTGGGAAGAGCTAGACTCAGATGGGAGGATAACATTAGAATGGACCTGAACAAGATAAGATGTAATGAGGTGGACTGGATAGAACTTGCTCAAGATAGGGATAGGTGGCATACTTTTGTAAGTGTAGTAATGAACTTTTAAGTTCCCATTGTCATAGAATTAGTAATTTATAAGTATACCTAAAATATATTGAATATATTGTAAACACTGTTTATGATTTATTAAATACATTAGGCATATTAAAAGCTGCCCACCTTAAAAATTTCATAATTATACTGTACACATTGTTTCTGTTAGGGCAGAAATATAGCCCAGAGATTGTAAAAAAGTAAAAGTCGAAAGAAAATAAATCTGCCAATCTTATTAATAGGACCTTAATATTGAAAGTTTATTTACACAAAAATAAATCTTTGATTTGCAAATGCATTGATTTAGAATTGTGTGCTAGTGAAAGAGTTCAGATAATAGAAGGGTTAGTTATTACTACGCGGTAGAGAATAAAATACATATCTTAACAAAGAAGGCTAATCTCAAATGTTTCAAAATAAAATTATTTTAAAAAACATGGAATACTATATTATTATTATTGTTGTGTTTATAGCAATGATGTATCCAGAGTTCCAGTACCGGCCACCGCCCCCCTCCTACCAAGCCTCCATGCAGGAGTACCGTCTCAGACTACTGCTATTGGACCGTCATTCAGGGACTGGTGGCCCCACTCATACGGTGTCCCCACCTCCCACATACAGATCTCATGCTGGTAGTACTTTCAGGTAGGATATTTACTTCACTGCCTCATCTCATTATGGTAGTACTTTCAGGTAGGATATTTACTTCACTGCCTCATCTCATTATGGTAGTACTCTCAGGTAGGGTATTTACTTCACTGCCTCATCTCATTATGGTAGTACTCTCAGGTAGGATATTTACGTCACTGCCTCATCTCATTATGGTAGTACTCTCAGGTAGGATATTTACTTCACTGCCTCATATCATTATGATAGTATTCTCAGGTAGGATATTTACTTCACTGCCTCATCTCATTATGGTAGTACTCTCAGGTAGAGTATTTACTTTATTGCCTCTTACATTATATACCATTCTTATAGTATTCTCATTTAGGATATTTACTTCACTACCTCCTACATTCTATATCATTCAGATGGTATTCTCATTTAGGGTATTTACTTCACTACCTCCTACATTATATACCATTCTTATAGTATTCTCATTTATGGTATTTATTTCACTACCTCCTACATTATATCTCATTATGATAATACTCTCATGTAGTATTTTAACTTCACTGCTTACTACTTGACCTATTTGAATTTAAAGTGACATTAAACCCATTTTTGGAGGTCAACCGTTACCCGCTACCTTCAATATAAGAAGTGTTTCAGAAAATGCAAGCTAGCATGTTCTTTTCAAAATTGGATTTGCAAACTGTATATCAACAGGGACTACTAGATGAAGTTTCCAGAGAGATTGTTACAATCAGCCCTCATAAAGGGTTGTACTCCTACAACCCCATTCCATTTGGAATATCACCTGCTTGGTTTTTGGAGTATAAAAATGTGCACAATATTTGTATATGGGGAAATTTAGGCTCAAAATAAACCACAAGCCACTGGTTACAATTTTTGGGCCTAAAATGGGAATAATAATGCTTTCAGCAAATCGCCTCTAAAATAATGAGTATTTCCTATTGAATTTTGACTACCAGATAAAGTTTGTTCATACACCCATAGGATTGTGCTGATTACTTGTTTCGTGCAGTCTGGACATCGGAGTTGGAACACAAAAGTGTTGTTCAACATTATTATCAGAGTATCCAGGAGTAGCTCGGTAATCTGGACAGAAAATTAGTAGTTTTATTGTGGATTCACACGTTTGCCAAAAAGCAAGTGCAGAACAGAAACATGGTTACTCTGACGAGCTTTAAGACAATCACAAGATTTCCACCTCATTGGTGCAAGCTGTTATGCTAAATCTGAAAATTGAAAAATGACACCTGGACACGGGAATTGAACCCAGGACCTTTGGCTTAGTACGCCAATGCTCTAACCACTGATCTATTCAGGAATATTCCCGTGCCCAGGGTCATTCTTCACTCATATTTTAAGGCAAAGTCTATGATGGACGTGCGGAAATCGTTGGCTACAAATGTGTGATTTTATAAGATCACAAGCTATCAGATAACTCACCCATTCTCGACTTGGTAGTTGGCTTAATGCTGCCACTTGTACAATTATTATAATTGTACGGGATTGCATATTTAAGAATCAAATAGCCGAAGCTATTATTTATTCTTTTAGTATGATATTCTCCATCTAGATATCATAATCTGAAAATTGAAAAATGACACCTGGACACGGGAATCGAACGCGGGACCTTTGGCTTAGTACGCCAATGCTCTTCCCACTGAGCTATTCAGCAGCATTAAGCCAACTACCGAGTCGAAGGTGGCTGCGTTATCTGATAGCTCGTGATCTTAATAAAATCACACATTTGTAGCCGACGATTTCCGCACGTCCATCATAGACTCTGCCTTAAAACATGAGTGAAGAATGACACTGAGCACGGGACGAATCCTGGATATCTTAGTGTTTAGAGCATTGACGTACTAAGCCAAAGGTCTCGGGTTCGATTCTATGTCCAGGTGTCATTTTTCAATTTTCAGATTATGATATCTAGATAGAGAATTCCTAACTAAAAAGCATAAATAATAGCTTCGGCTATCTGATTCTTGTTATGCTAAAGTTCAACTCATCTTTACTTCATCCGCTCTCCCTGAGATGTTCAGCACTGGAGAACCAATCAAATATCAAAACCAACCATCTCAAATCAGTGCACATGCTCAAGGCCATAGGGGGGGGAGGGGGTGTTTCAGGGTTCAACCCCCTACCCCCCCGAAATTTTATGAACAAAATATATATGGCTTTATTTATGGTTCAAACAATATCAAAATTAATGTACAAGTACAAATTAAGGGGCTGTGTTGCCATTACCATAAAAAGCACTTCACAGAGCTTCTAGAACGAGTTTTTATTTAGAATTTTTTTTAGCCTCCGTCAATTGGGGTATGGGCCCACCAAACCCCTCCTGAAATTATTGGCTGGCTACGGCCTTGCAAATGCTAATTTTTCCAAGCATGCTCTATACAGCCAGAAGTGAGCAGACAGCTTGGTTGGGCGTTGTGAGGAGATTTTAAATAGTCCATTAATGTAAAACATGTGTATCAATGTATTGGATTGTGTCACGACACAGCATTATAATCTGAAAACCTCCATTGGGAGAATGATATAAAATATATGTTTATACACTAAAAAATAAAACATGTTATAATCATCTGTTTTAAGTTGTGTTGCAATGCCTCATGGGTCAACAGACAGTGTGGGAATTGTTGCGCCACTTAGGCAGATTCTGCTTTCTATTTTCTGCGAACTTGTGAATCAAGCTTTACAGAGCAGAACAGATCCAATGTTGAACAAGGTGGTAAAGAACATTGTTAATGCTTGGCCAACAGCAGTTAGGGATCCACTCTCCCATTTTAAGTCGATACAAGACGAATTAAACATTGAAGGTGGGTGAATTTTTCGCGGAAGAAGATTGGTCTTTGAGACAGAATCCTTAGAGAGCTACATTTGGGCCACCTAGGAGTTGTCAAGACTAAGCTATCAACTAAGAAATGCTTGGTGGCCTCGCATGAACAAGGACATCGATAACTGTCTTGGGATGCCACACATGTCATTTAGTCAGCAATCACCTAGGAAAAGCTGTCTGATTCCATGGAAGTGACCGGCAGCACCGTGGAATAGGGTCCACATCGACTTCCTTGGACCTCTAGCCGATACGAGTTACTTACTTGTAGTTGACGCTCACAGTAAATGGTTAGAGGTATGCTAAATGCATTTTACCACCTCCACGACAGCAATTTGTGCTCTTGATGCACTTTTTTCTCGGTTTGGATACCCAGAGGTTTTAATATCTGATAATTGTAGTCAGCTAATAATTTCTACAGAAATTAAAGAACTTTTCTTTAATAAAGGGCATAGAATGTAGGGCTGGGGCTTCATATCATCCCGCAACTAACAGACAAGCCAAAAACAGAGTAGACCAGACAAAACCATGCATATGTAGCTTAAATTAAAGAAATCGATTTGGCCACGGCGATGATGAAGTTATACTAACTTACCAAAACACCCCGCACATCAAAACTCAAGTAACCCCAGCGAAGCTGATGTTAGGTACAGCTCTGCACACTCGGCTGTATCTAATCAACATTAGGGTTAAGAATGTGGACGACAGAAAACAATTACTACCCTAAATTAAAAGCATGTGAGTGTTCAGCAAGGTATACAAAAAGGGAATGTCATTACAAGAAATAGGAGAAAGTTTTAGCTAAACAGTTCATCAAATATAAAGCAAACTGGGTCGATGCGGAAGTGCATAAAGTACTAGGCAGGAGCTTAAATGCAAACCGAAATATCATAAAAAGGCATTTGACCCAAATAGTACACTACAGATTATTGGATGAAAGAAACAGCCTTGAGGATGTTTCCCAGACATTCTTCCTTGCCCAAGCAGTTGGAGGATGTGAGTGGTGTGACCTCACTCCCTGGTAGCAACGAGAGTGGCTACTCTCAATGAAGAGGAAAAATCTGGAGAGACATTTGGAGGACCCCAGAATCTTCATCAGACTCAAATGAGGTCAAGTCCATCCCGTCAAGGTCATCTCTAGAGGAGCAGAATGTGGAAGTCCCTCAAGGGCACAAGGGCACATCCAGTCGCAGAGGAAGAAGCAACCCCCAAGAAGACTCACATATTCGCATTTTTTGAGGGGGAGGAATAATGAAGTGTTCATTTAGCCTGGGGAAGAGTGTGAGGCGAAATTTTATCTGGGACAGTGTCGAAAATTGAACCGATTGATCACAAAGGACTCATTTGACAAGTGCTAGAGTGACTGTTATTTATTCTATAGCAATAGTTTAAATTATATAAAGATTATTTATTTATCATCATTATAAATGTTTTTATTAATTAATAATAACTAATATTAAATCGATTGTGTATCCTAAAAATAGCTTATCCAACTTATGTAACTACTGCTTAATGTTCAAGGATTTGTTTGCACATAAATTATGAAATAGTTGAGTAAACATTTAAAGTAGACAGCTAGTAGAGTAATTCTAGTGATATTCATGATTATTTTAGTAACGAGAAATATGTAAACTATTAATATAAGGAACACGTTGATTTTCCACTCCAACTTATTTATCTTGACTAATTGACCAAAAGATGTTTATATCTATTAAATTTCAAATTACATATAACACTTTAAATGTGTTCCTTATATTAATAGCTGGTAAAGTAGTTTTTACCTGTCAACTGTTAAAATACAATGTTATCGCTATCTTACTCAAAAAATCTCTTAACACCATTATTTCATGTTAAGAGTTAATGGGATCAACAGATGTTGGTTTATCGTTTATTGAATTGCAGAGATCTTCTTTGAGAGGAAAACAAAACCTTCTAATTTTAATATCGATGCTTTGCGGTTTTGATGTTAGAAGGTTTTGGAAGTAAGCTAACATTATTTATCTGTGAATATGGAGCCGTAAAGTAAACCCTTGTCTGTTTATATTGCTAGGGCTCCACTGGGCCTGCGTAGAGGTGATCAGTGCCAGTCTGACTACAGTCGGCCACCCAGCTATCGTTCCCGAACCAGCTCAACACGTCCAACGCTGGACCCTAGCGGGCACTCCGCATCGGAGCACAGTCGAGATCCCTCGCTAAGTTTGTCCGAGTCGGGCGGGGGCAGCGCTGTGGTGAACGTTATCAGTGTGATGGGGGACCCAAGAACTGATAGATTGGACAACATCAAGCTCGCACCACCAGGTTAATTGACTAGTAATTCAATTTTTTAGTGGTATTTGATCTTAAGGGACACTTAAGGCTGCACTTCAGCAATAAACTTTATTTTCACTCTTACTTTTTTTTAAACTAGCAACATAATTAGCGTAATTGGTACATAAGCATACAACCTGAATGGGTAGTAAGACGCGGCGTTAAAAAAAACTGGTTTCACCCTTGGGTCCCATAGTTTTATATTATAGGAGTGATCAGAAAACAGCCACATGAAAATGGCACATTAGACAACTACTTACACTGCTACTACTAAACAAATATGTAATGCTCTTGTTTGGTCAAGAAACAACATGGTATGAATAACTCAAAAACCCAAATAACTGTCCCGTCAATCAATGTAGTTAAATCTGGTGATTTCTAGCAATGAGAATTTTAGTCAAAAATGCATTGTTTGAATTTTTTTTATTCTTAACTATTTAATAACAATATATATTTTAGCCTTTTGTGTTTACTTCTATAAGTACAAATAAATAAAAGTTAATTTAAAACTCCCAATATAACCTATATAAACTGAATTTCTAGTTTCCACATCAATTGTTTGAAATGGATCCATATTTTTATGTCTGCTCAAATCAAAAAGATTCAATCTTCTTTTATCATAAACATTGGTACCAATTCAACACAAAAACTTTCCTTTTGTCTATGTAGATTAAATTGTTATTTGTATATGAGGCAGGCCTTTACTAACCATTAAGCGACAATACTAGCATGTTCTTAGGGCACCATTACCATTGTTTCAATACATTTTTGCATTTTTATTTTTTCTCTTATAACAATTTTATTAAAAAAGCATAAAATAGGGATAAAAATTTGTATATATATTTTTTCTTCCCCTAGTTATAAGTAGATAATTTAATTCTGTGCTACCTGCTTAGGTGGTCGCGTGGTCTAACATGTTACTCTCCCAGTAGATTATACTGCCTCTGAAGGGGAGATCAATTTTCGAATCTCGGTCAGGTGTACTGAGGGTAGTTTTTCCAAAAATAGTTTCCCATTCTCCCTCCACACAAACGCGGGTACACCTGCTCTAAATATAGCCTTCCTAATCCCTAAAAACATTAGTGTAATTAATACATAATCTTATAACCCGAACTGATAGTAACCACGCAATGATAAAATATAAAATACCTCTTCATGCGTGGGGGATGCCCTTGAAGGAAAAACGTTTTTAAGGTCTTATTTCACCTTCATTACTTATTGAGTCTCAATGTATTGCCAGTTATGCAATGGAAGGATCGAGGTGGCACCATTATTGGGCAGTGCTTAGGGCATAAACCGACCTTAAAACAGCCCAGGTCGGAACTGCGTAGAGGAATATAGTCCACCACTAGTATGACCCCTCTCCTCTCACCAATAAACTTCTTAAAACAAGAGCAAATAGTAAACTTTGATTGAAACCAAAAGTAACAGTCAATACATACATTTTATTTAAGAAGGAGATGAAAAAATATAGTTTTTGGGATGAAAGCTTTCAACGATAAATCCTTACTAATAGGCCTAATAAAAAAAAATTAAATTTTCCTATTTTACTAGAGATGTTTTTATCCATAAAATCTAGCAGTAATATTAGCAATAAGCAGCTTGGAAAAAACACTGGTATTTTGATAGGAACTGGAGAGTGAATTCCAATGAACTCAACCAGATTTAGCTTGTTTGAAGGATTGAAAATCATATTTGGAAATAATCAGGGCCATAGAGTGAGAAGCAATTTTGGGTGGAGTCTGAGTTGATAAAAAGGTACTGACTTCAACTCCTGCTTCAAAATAAAAACTTATAATACTATAACAATATTTTATAAAAAAAAAAATATCATTTAGGACTAACATTTGTAATTTGGATTGACAAATTTATTTAAATATGCATTCACAATGTCAAAGAAGCTTCCCATGAAATAATTTGTATTGGAGCATTTTACTGCAGTAAATTTGTTATTACTAATTAATATACTTTAGCCATTTATGTAATCGGAGTTGGAGTTGATCACTAGAAAAATAGATGAGTCAGGGTCGAAGGTTTGGCATACCAACTCCACAGTGTGAAGCCCATAATTTTGAACTTGTCAGGCATGCTAACCCTTCATTCAATCATGTGGCTAAATAAGGAGAAAAATACATTTTTTGGTTTATAGGTCCAGATGATGTGTCCCTAGGGATGCCCCTCAATAAAAGTGGAGGAATGAAGGACCCTGGCAACCTGGTGACCATAGTGCAGACAAGCAGCGAACCAAGTCCCGTCATCGTGACAGTGTCTGGCTCCACCACCACGGTCGGCGGAAGCACCAGTCACCAGCATGGCACCGACACCGAGATGGAAATACTTGCACACCTTTGAACACCTCTTCTTTACTGCTTTTTGAACACATACACATACATTTATTTTATTTAATTATCAAATTCATTTAAAATATATTCATAACTTCAATTATTGTTGACTTGTGGAGGGTTGCTTAGAAGACCCTAGCTTGCAGATTGTCCATGTTTTTCCCTATTTTGCTACTCTCATATTCCTTTCTCCAACATAACTACAAAACAATATATTAGGGACTTGTTGGATTCATCGCCTATTTTAAAAACCCTTGGATTAATCAATTTGCTCCCCATCTAAGAGATTCCCCTCCAGGCAAATGGGAGTGTAATTAATCTAGTACAGCACATCCATTATTTACAATGGAAAAATATATTAACTTTCTGAACATAGCCAGGAGGAAGTGAGAAGATAAACAAATATGGACTCTGGTCTTCTTTAACCATAATAAAATAATAAATACTTTATACACACAAATCACATTACAGTTTATTGATATTTACTTTGGACAACCTCCTCATATTTCCAATGAATCATCCCCTGTGTGTAGAATTGTTCACATGCATATGGAGAAGGAGCGAGCAGTTTACAACTACAGGTAAAGTATAATATGTAGTTGTCTCATCTGACAACACTCCATATACCAACATGGCTAAACCCCCTCATATATTCATAATATCATGATGCTCTGTCTACAATTATATATTCACCACCTGTAAAGCTTGGCTCACAATCATAAAATTATGAGTTATGAGCACCTTACATGTTTTTTTAAGACTTAATCATTTAAACTTTTAAATTTAAACTTAACATGATACTCACTAGCCAATCATAAATGTTAGTAGTAGAGTCCTCTAGCGGAAAATAGTTCAACTATAAAATCATTGAGTCATTTTCAGTCAGTGAATATCTAAACACTAGCATTTATATGTCACATTAACACCTATTATTATAATTAATTAATCAGGCATTATTAGAAATACTCAGGATCAAATACACTATAATATATCAGGATTAATTTTGTTGAAATAATCTCTTTTCATGATGTATAATTAACTAGGATTATTCAATATGGTAATATGCAACATTGTGTTAAGTAACTGTAACACTGCATATTAAACAAACACAAACTAGTATAATCTGATACATAAATAGTGTTGGTCCTATTCCCAAGTACTATTATTGATTCACCCTAAGCTGAGACCTGATGTAAACAAAGCCACGTGGAAGTCTATGCTTTGATTTGCTAATAAACGGACTTTCACTGGTATCCTTCCACTAAATAGTCCCTTCGATATTTTGTATTAAACTTGTTTTAAAATAACATTAAAAAATTATTATAACTAAAATCATCACTTAATTTGATTTATAATGCTACTTTTTGCTTAGCCAGCGCTATTCAAATACCAACAAACTCCTGACCCAGCGATGAGGAACCCCATGGTACAGTCCTTATCACATGTTAACGTAAAGTCAGCAACGGTCAGTCGACAGTTTATCTCGGCAGTGTTAATGTGACGGTTGTGAGTGTTGAGTGCTGCGTGTGTATTTGTGGCGTTTGCCGAGTGTGGCCCGGGTTTTGTTAAACATAAGACAGGAAATTTAAAAGCATTAAAAAATACGAAAATTGGTAGTGGCTTACTTTTCTATGGTACTGACTATACATGATCACGCCTATTTAAAATATTGCATTAATATTCCACCAATCATGTAGGTCCTTCGCTTAGTGCTATGGAAATGTTTATTTACTTCAGGTCCCAGGTTAGGATGAATCAATAGTCTTAATGCATAGCTAGCTCTTAATTTTATGATTATGAACCAAGCTTTTTGTATGCACTGTATCAAAGCTTGTAAGTACTTTACGTGCAACTTAGTAAAGAAAGTACATTGTCCTTAAAGTACCTAATACAATGTTTTAAAGTGTAAATTGCAATAGTAAAATAGCAGTAAGGTGTTACAGTATATTAAAACTAGACGAAGGGATATATTTTGGAAAAACAAGCTAATTAGAAATATAAAACTATATTAAACACTTTTTTTTCATCACAGCTTTAATACTCCCAGTTATTTGTGTGTTTTGCAGCTTATTCATGCGTTCCTTCAATTTCTTTTATTATTTTCACTATTTTGGCTACATATGAATTAGGCTTCTGAGCAAATTGCAATTTTATCAAAGACCACAGTTTGTCTTATTGTCTGACTAATGTCAAAACAATTTTTCTAAATAAACCTGTTTGCTAAGCAAGTTCTAATTTATGAAATGACAGGTTATGAAATTTACCATTAAATTAGATTATCTGGGTTTTTCTTTTTCAGATATCTTTACAACTTCTCCCCCTAATCCGATAAGCAAGTGTCGACTATATTTTTTTCACTCAGCATATATAAAATTACCCCTCTACTGTATTTGATGAATTTTAAATGGTATTAACCATCAGGTATTGAATGTGATACAAAAGAGGCAAGACCATTGTCCTGTGATAAAATGAATATTTTGCCCTGTGTAGTGAAAAGTGCTTGCTTGTTTACTCATGCACTTGCTGTTCTTTCATTATTTGTTTAATTGCACCTTTTAAAAGCCACGGTTATTAATAAGCACGTGTTTTAGGTTGCCTGATCAAATCTGGATTAAAAGACCTATAACATACAATTTAGTGTACATTTAAATGTTTTTTCTGCCTCATATAATTCACTAATAATAATAATGGTTCTTTATTTGTTTACAGAATAAATTCTATAGTGTGTTATAAACACTTTAGCCAATCACTGTAAGCCTATTGGCGAAATATTAATTGATAATTAGAATAAGTTTATTTTCCTACAAGTTTTTTTGCTACGCAGCTCTTATGAAGTGTTGTATGTTAGTAAATAAACAACTAGCTTCATTCATTCAACTTATGTAAAACACTTTATCTATATTTTGTACCCTAAATTAAAATAATATAACACATGTAATCAGTGGTGATTTGTGAAAATTTTAACAATGGGCTCATAGAATTTTGATTTATTAATTTATTTTGAATTTATAAAAATATTAATAAAATGATACAGGAAAATATTTTAACATTGTTTATTAAAGCACACATTAAAAATGTAACAATATTTTTCTAAATAAGGAACCTATACACAGGTGTTAAGAAATAAATGCGGATCTATGAAAAAAAAATATTATTTCCGACATATTCTGGCTTAGTAATTAGTATAATAATAAGATATTTTATACCTGCTATGCCACACACACATGTAGGAGAAAAACATCACTTATTATTTAAAACAAAATCTCAAAGATCACTTGATAGAATAATATTTAATTATCACCAAATAAAAATATGCCAAAAACTGCCATATAGTGACATTTTCTCTTCCTTGCTATTTTCTGGTCTTGTACTTGGTTCCATAGCTGACCGATGACTTCTGATAAAAGATTTAACATAGGGATTAAATTCATCCAGTGGCTCCCCATTTAAATTAATTGTCAAAATTAGATATGTGTTTTATGGTCAGAAACGTTATTTTTGACAGAACACTAGTATTCATAGCACTGAAAGCTCATATTGTATTTTGTTTTTTGGTGAGAATAAATAAATAAATGAAAATGTTGACAATGATCTTGCAAATTTCAGGAAAATTTAACAAGGGGCTCTCATGAGCCCATGCGAGCCCTCTACATCTCACCACTGCATATAATATTATTAATGCTTTCACCTAAAAATCAATACACTATCTATTTTCTTATTGTGTGTAAAATGAAAATACTCGTACAAACATTTAATTCAGATCTGTTTATTTAGATCAGAATGATGAGTGTTTTTTGTGAATATTTGTGTTCTTACTTTTTAAAACACTGTTCATTTATTTTACTGTGCTAAATGGGGTGTCTTTTCAGTAACTCAAAAAAATTCCTACAACTCTTAATATACTGTAGAGTCTAATTTACATAGGAAGGGCCTTTTATAAAAATAAAAAATTGCTGTATGTTATTTTATTGCTATTTTATATTTACAAAAGTGACAGCTGCAGATCATATGACCTTACATTGGAATATGTTAAAGTAGATCTAGTACTTTAACTTTTCTAAGAAAATTGGACTGTACAGACAGCTGTCATATAAAAATACCACTTTTCATATTTAAATGAAATCTCAGAATGAAATGAACATGATATGATAATAAGGTTACCTTCGCCTCTTTGCTTTATGAGGCAATTGTATTATATTTGGAAGAAATTATAGGAAAGGTGGATATAAACAAATAAAAGGGATGAACACAATATGGCTTTTACAATGAAAAGAAGAACACAGGTAATTATTTTTTACTTCACATTAATTTGATAGTGTATTTTTAAATAGAATTGCTTTGTGGAGCTAATTGCATATTTCACTGAAACTTATTGATTCAAAACTATTTCAAGTTTACTTTTTAAAACTTTGTAAGAAATTTCATTGGTTTGTACAAACCAAAAATTAAATTTGAAATAACTTGTTAGGTATGTACTGTAGAAAACTATACAAATTGTTAATTTTATATATTTTTTTTTACAAAACACACATAGTCTCATCCCCCACCACCACCCCTCCCCCCAAAAATGCTCTGCACCTTACATATTGTTTTAAATTTTTTTTATTGTTTATTAATACCCTTTTTATAGCAAAAATATATATTTGTTTTGTTATGAAAAATGTTCATTTATATTTTATAAACCAACATTATACCAAAAATAACTCTATAAATTATATAATTAGGTAGTAAACTTAAAATGCATGGTAAATTATAAATAATTTACTTTTTTTTATTTGGTTACTTCATTATCAGCATCCTAGACAGCACACAATAGTAAAATACGTTAATGCAAACCCATCATTGGCTATTAAAATATACATAAATACAAATATCCAATGGAAGCTCAAACTAATAGCTACAATAATGTTTAGATATCCAAGGTGAGATATTCTCATGTTGAGTAGGGATAAGAATAAGTAAGGTATAAAAAAAATTGACTTTTACACTGAAGAGCAACACAATGAATATTAGGCCATTATACTTAACAGGTATTACAGTAGGTATAACTTTTTTAATTCAAAGTCGAAGGGATACCTAAATTTTTTTCAAAATATCCCAAATTCAAATTAACCATTTTTATGAGTATCTACACAGCTGGTACACAATAAAATCAACAACTTCAAAGTATGCTACATATAAACACACACATTTTATATATGCTATATAAAACACACATACAAAAAAAATGTAATCATTAAATAAAAGCTTGGAAAAATTAACATATAAAAATTGTAGGCTTTAATCATTGAAGATACACAACATGAAATTTTACTTCTTTCACGCTGGGTGTCACGTGATTACAGTGTCACACAGAAGTGATGAAAGCCGTGCCAACACATTCCTTGTTATAGAAAACTTTATTTCACATTCTTGGCATATGGGGGGATTTAATAAGGATCGTTAAGTTAGGGTTGAAATGGGTACTAACTCGAAAATTAACAATGTATAAGCTTCGAACTACCCAAATATTTTATTCTAAAATTCGAATTAAAAGTTATTTTTTACCATTGGTTTAGTAGGAATTTCATGGGGAATAATGGAATATTGGTGGGTTTGAATTATTCAACTATTCGTACTAACCAATGTCAAATTAATCAGATCATATTGTAGTCGCAAGTATTTTAATACCGTAGGTCATAGGAGATACAAGTAAAGAAGGTATCGAAAGATATTTATTTGTAGGTCTGGTATGTCATAAATAACTTTGTGCAAAACAGTATCAAGTACATCATAGTACAAAAGTATACTAGTTACAACTTTAAAATACTGCTTTAACTTCTTTCTCTAATAGGAACGAGATGTTTGTCACTTTATATAGGCCAACCAGGGGGGTCAAACTTGTTTGATCATTAAAAATACAGAGGGGGCTGCATTAAAAAAAAGTATTGTTATTGTCTTGAGTAAAAATAATTTCAACTTAGTATCCTATTATTAATAAAAAAAAAATAGGCCCCCTACTTAAACCAGTTGGACTAATCCTATCATTTTTACCAAACCTTTTATTTTCAACATATATGTTAGTATTGCAACAATAGTGTTAATGTCGGGCTTTAAATCTTATACCAAAGTCATTAATTTCATAATGTTGACTAAAGTGTGTCCATAAGCCGAGATTGCACTTTTGTTTGGTTCCTTTTCATGTGAGAAAACAATTGTTACCATATGTACTATATGTGCTGCTGCTTAACATGGCACACACATATTTGGTGCACAAATTTAACTTTTGGGGACCGATCCTTGTCGAAGAAAGAGCATAGATTTAGTTCACCAACCTCACATGCCAGGATTATTCAAATTATGTCAAACTCTCAAATATCACATTCCAAAATGCTGTATTTCCTCGACGTTTATAAAAATAAGAACCAGAGTCTCATTGTTTGATCCGCAGTCTGCGAGTTTGACATACCTGCTCTAGACTAATGTTAAGGTCAGAAACAAGTTAATAACTGCACCCCAGAATGGAAAAGAATTGGAGATTTCTTTTATATCTAAAGCCTAACACTAAACACAATTTTTATGAATATTGTTTTAAAGCTGTATTTGAAGAATGTAAAATAGAATCATAACTGACTTATCAATTACTAATATTATTAATTGTTTAATTAGTTAGATAAGTCTTAGTTTGTGCTCCAACTTGACTCAACTCAACACTCAAACTCTTTCTGAGACACTTGCTTGAGCTCAAATCTAATGAAAAATAATTTGAGCTCACAGATCCCTAACAATTTTAGATTTGTTTAAAAAAAATATATGAAATGTTCTTACTCTATCCATTAAAATATGTTTTTTGTCAAATATCCAAGCAAAGCATAGACAAAACACAAGAATCCTACTTACAAATAAATTTAATGTTAAGTAAATACAAAACAGAGACACGGCAGTTTTGATTCACATCTAGTAAAATTATTTCTTCACTGGTCTTTAATTTTGACGTGAATACGTCTTTAAATTTGCTACCATACGGGGGCAATCCAAAAAACCTAATGATAACAAAATCGGGGGATACAGTTTGGTGTTGTAGTTTCGAATCTTTCCTCTACATCCAAAATTAAATTATACCACTGGATAGCTAAAGGATCAAAGAATTCATTACGATAAGCGAGAACAGTGACGCATCGCGCGCGGTGGAGGGGGAAGCGCCGCCATTTTGAGGTTATTTTGCTGCATATCGAGATTTGCAATTAGTATAACTTTTGACTCTGGAGAAGCTACGCTGTTCATTTAAGTTTAAACATATTCACGTACAACACACGGCCGTGTCCATGACACAGCCACACCCCATTTTTTTTTTATAAAATTTGTATTAAGAACTATAATTAACATTGAAAACTTCCAAGGACTAAGTAACAAAGTTTTACTCTTTCATAATTGGCAAATCAACTTTCTACTTTAAGTATATTTTATTATTTGAATTTATATGAGCTTTATTTCTTTTAAATATGCTAAACCAGGTTATTATGATTGGGATCTCACATTATTTCTCTTTGTACTAATAACTAATAATTGCAAATTAATTTTAGCTATTTATCTCTATGAAGTCACATTACCAGTATCAGATCCTATTATTCGTCAATGTTAGGGGAGTGGTAGAAATGATGCAGTTATACCGTTTAATGAAGCTGTGTGTTTTATGTGACTTTGACATGAACTATTAGTGTTGTGTGTTCATAGAGATGTCATAAAAACAAAACAAAAATCACTATGAGCAAATCATTTTAATTTTCCAGTCATTCTAAGAGCAATTTTTTTATACCTACTATTTGTGAGATCTCACGGAGAAGAGGACTTGATTAAACATAAGTTTGGGTTAAGAAACACTCATCTAACTTTGTTTGTGTTCCTTCCCTCAAGTTTAGGTTATATTAGGTTAGGTTTTGTTATTTTAAACAATAAAAACATAAAAGGTCCAAGAAATCCTAAATAATGCTGCACCTGTAAAAGACTGCAGGATGCAAGACCAGATCGTGCCACATCCATTAGCGTGTGCAGACATAATGGAAGGGGTGAGGTCACACATAATTTTGGACCGCTTTTACCCACGTATAAGTTTGATACGTTACATAGTCGTAAAGCAATAAGATTATGTCAAGTACTCACAAACCAACCGAGTCAGATCAGATACAAACTTATGAACTTACACAGAACACAAAATGTACGAGTATTTTTACGTTCTAAACGTTTAAAACCACAAAAAATTTAATTTGAAACTATTTATTTTTAGCTGATACAATGCAGATTCCTGGATCGTTATTAAGTTTTGAGGAAATATCATACCAACAGTTAAAAGGTTGATAGTGTCCCTCTAGATTTAGTGGGGCGAATAGGGGGGGTAGGCCCTTGTGATGCCCTCCTATGGCTGCGTCTGAGAAATCATTTATAAGTGCTTTGAGTGTTCACCTGAGCCTCATCCGTTTTATCACTGATAATAATGTAAACATATGAGATCGACTTTTGTTAATGTTTGTTGTTTTTGTTTAGCGATTGTAGTATTTAGCATAATTTGTAAGCTATAGTAATTTAGTGTAGGTATGCCTTAATAGCACAATTAAATACCTGTACAGTCTCTATCTGATGTAATAAATAATATGAACTGAATATATAAAAAATGAAAGGCACTTTACATGAAAATAGCTAATATAAGTAAAAAAATGATAGTGTGAAATGTATTTTGTGGTGATTTCCATCCTTTTATAATTGTTTTTTATTTCAATGTTTATATCTTGTAATTTACTTTTTTTTTAGAGTTTTATTCTTAGTTTTAGTAAAATTGCATTAAAATAGTATTTTTCTTATAGGTTCTGTAATACTGATTTGAGTTTTATGGTTAAACAAAAATATAGAATACACATTTTATAAAAATAGGATTTGGCCCATCTCTGTTATTTTTATAAAAATACTTTTTTTTGGACCCAGTTCCAATTTACAAATATGTGCACTTTAAATATATATTTTTTATACTTCACTATAGAAAAAAAAATGCTGTTGGAGAAGATTACCGCGAACACTAATTCATTAGTGAGAGATCAATTCATTGGACTTTAGTAAAAACTATTAAAGGAAATAATTTCTTTCTTATTATAAACCTTTTTCCTATTTTAACTTTCCTAAAAACAATATTATAAGAGACATTTTTTTAAATATCCACACAATGTTAGATTAATATTTTAAAATACATATATATTGTAAAAATACCCATCAAGTAAATATTTGGTTTTCTCACACATATGTTATTTGGGCATCTACATGGTATCCAGAAAGAACCATCCAATGCTATTATCCTCTTAACAATATAGGTTATTTGTGAAATAAAAATTTAAATTGTATCTAGTTATAAATTGTGTACCTGTTTTCTGTCACTGTTATGCTTTATAGGATTTTCATGAACACGGTGTTTACTCTGTACCATAGCAGCAGGGAGTAGAACCAAAATATTTATCGGTTCTTTTAACTTTTGCCTTAATTATTGTAATACCACCATTATAAGATTATAAAATATAAAGATATATTAAACATTAGTGTAAAACCAAATAAAAGTAATTTGTATAAAAAATGCAGAGATATTATAATTCATAAGCTAAATAGTTGCACAAATTATTTATCATTCATCATCTGAAAAGGAAATTATTTTATATATTTTTATCTGACACATCTCTAAAGATTAACCATAATAAGTCGAATGAGCAATAAGACGTGGTGCTAAAATCAAAATAGTTATAATCTTGCAAAATAGTTTCATCTCATTTTCAAATTAATTACTAAAAACACTTTTTTCTTTTCATATTTATAAAAGTTTTGAAAAACATACAATCTAAATTATCTAATATTAGCTCAAAGCAGCTAAGCCAGCTAATTATTATCTCATAAAGATAAGGAAATTGTGAATATGATTCTAGTAGATTTGTTTAAAAAATAACAGGAGCATTGCATCACACAGATATTCTTTTTTCTTTAATCTTAAAATAGAGACATTTACCAAAAACTCGTAAAATTTGTTAAATAAAATAGTCTACATTTTATAGAAACATTCCACTGAAGGGTATGAATGAAATAATATACACTGTTACAGAAACGTTAGAATAAAAGAATTTTATTTTTAATAGTACATCAACTTATAAGTTATTTCATATCACAAATAGTTTCAGAGATATGATAAAAATTGCAAATATCTGCTTATGTTAAGTCCTCTTAAAGCTATTTTCATGAGGAATGAGAACTGCCATTTTTTTTGTAATGATAAACAGTGTTGAGATACAAATTGTAATTAAAATCGTCAAAGCAAATTTCAAGAAAATATATTTTTTTCTTCATATTTAACTTAAGGCAAGTTCTCACATTTCATTTTCAATTAATCATTTTCAATGATGCATTTTTTATGAAAATGAAAGGAGTTTGTTCACATGTATCATTGATCATGTTGAAACTGATCAACTACCATTTCATTTATAGAAATGGTGTCGTTTAAAATAAATGTGAGCTGTGGTTTGTGAAATATGTGTGCAATTATTGCACAAGTTAGAAAATTTTAATAAAAAGAAGCGCAGATAAGCGCATCAACAAACAAATTTCATTAAAGGCTCTCTGGTATGTTCAGACATCAATATGAGTCGAAACTAGAAAACAATTGAGGATTAAATCCAATACAAGATCACAGGTGGTCAATGTAACATTGAATTTAAATAACTCATTCCATTCAAAGAAAAATTAACTCACTAAATCTTTGCATTAAAAGAAAAATGAAATCATTATTTCTTGCACATGTTTTCACTGTTCTGTTTGTTTTCATTTTTCAGTAATGATCATTAAAAATGAAGAAAAGTAAAACTACTTTTCACTTTTAATGAAAGCATTGAATAATGATTCAGTCTAATTAAATTAGTATTCTGACATTCATTTTGTATTCATTTTCAATGAATCATTGAAAATGACACGTGAGAACTGGCCTTTAGACTAGTTGTAAAAGTGGGGTAGTTTTCATTTCTCAATACTCCACCCTTTTAGATATGTTGACCATCACTCGGAGATAAATACATCTTTCTAAACTTTTGACCTAGAAATTAAAATAACAAACTCTACACAATGTGACAATAATAACACATCATTAGTGCTCATTGACACTTTTATAATATATCCTAAATTGACTAGAAAATTCTGAGAAATGGAAAAAGAGAGTATTTCAAAGATAAATTAAGGCAAAGTAAGATAGACATAAAATGCAACTAAAAAAAATAATTATAAAAGTTTAGAACCTTTAAGAACCATAGGAATATTTATGAACCTAAATATTAGAGTTGGGTCGAATCTACAATTTTACTAATCCAAATCTCCACTTTGCATTCGAATCCGAATCTTGGAGAAAATTATGAGCATAAAAGGAAATTAAAATATAATGGAATAGTAAAAAATTAAAATAGTAACTAAATGTTAACTTTGTTTTTTTGCTCAAATTTCTTCATTACATTCATACATTCAGCTAAGAACTAAATTACTGGTCTGGGACCAGGTTTCTATAATTATATGGCTTACGAACTACCAATAAGCAGTATTAAAGCTCTAAAATAAATTTCAACTGAAGAATTAAAAACTCTTTTTTTTTCTAAGGCTTTGAGTTTAGAATCCAATATTTTCTCGAATCCTCAAATATCCTTATGGATTTTAGGTATTCGGGGGTCACATCACTACTAAATATATATTGATTCCAATTACAGTTTTGGTTCTTAAGCAAATTATTATAAGATTCTGGTTCTGGTTCCTTAAAAATAACTTAATATTAGTTATCGGTTTTGGTTCATGTTCAACTCCCTGCATAATAGACATACCTTATTTACTATCTTCTTAATATCTTACAAGATACATATTTTAATACATTTCAGAGTAAACACTTAAAACTTGGAAATTTAAGTCCTTGGCTCAATAATATTAAAGTTTTACTTTTTTTTTTATAATATTTAGTTTTGACTATTGTTGATCTTTAGATGTAAGGCACTAAATTTAAATCCACCTTGCAAATAGTTTCAACAAACCTGTCTGTACCATATATCATGCGTCTAAGGCCATATTTACTGAAGTTGTATATAATCATAACTAATTGAACAGTAAAATGCACAAATTGTAAAATAAAAAGTAGGCTGTACAGCAATTGTAAATATTGCTAGTATATTTTGTCACAAGTTGTACATAATTTTATGGATGGTGCTGATACATGCTTTAAAAAGTGACGCACTTGTATGTTATTTTGATAAGAGTTGTGTGTTATAGTAAAGTTGATATTTTACACTAAAAGACTTTGTGTGTGACATAAACTGTATAAACCACACACACATACTACTGTGACTATTCTATTAAACATAATACATGCTTTTCAGTTTATTTTTAACCAAACATATTGTATTAAAGTGCATCATCATATACAATGTATATGACTATTGTTCTTCAGATTGAAAGGACTTATATTCTGTATAGGATGTATTAAGTACCTAATAAAATATTTATGCACAAAAAAAAGTGTTTTCCTATGAAACCTTCAAACTATATATGTAGTCAGGTATATAGGACTGATCAAGTAATTGTACTTTTAAAATATACATAATTATCTTATTGGTGGGCCTACAGAGTTATTTTGAACTATAGTCTATTTTAATTATGATAAAAACCTCATTGATGGTTGCATGGTCTAATGAGTCACTCTTAAGTTGGATTGGTTTGCCGACAAGAGGAAGATTGATGTTTAAATCGCGATCAAGTGTATCAATTTTCCTAAATGGTTTTTCACTCTTTCTTTAATATTCGAGTCGACCTCGATGGTCTTGAGGTAAAATACTCGCCTCAGGACCCACTGTTCTTGGGTTCAAACCCAGCCAGGGTCGACGGACTTTTATTGAGTGATAAAAATCTGTAGCACAGCTTCCTTCGGAGAGGAAGTAAAGCCGTTGGTCCCATGTAGATCATAGCATGTAAAAGAAACCTGGAACTTATCCTATGTGAAAATATATTTCCCGGCAAAATTGGAGGGCCCTTTTTCGCTCGCTCATAGAAACTTGTGTGCTGATACAATAAGTCGGTTCAGAAAGTGCGCGTTAAATACCTCAAATAAATTAAATGAAAAATGTAAGAGTCAACCCTTTTCATTCTTACTACATTAGTGTAATTAATGTATGTATATAACCCGAATGTCCTATCATCATTGTATTTAAGAAGCTATTTTGGGTGTGTACAGTCCATTAGAGTGGCTGATATGATTTGTCACTCTACTTTAACCATAAACACACACACACACACTTCACATCACCCCACAGTCACTGAACAGTAAAATAATGGCATCCCATAGGCTTCAAACACCAACTGCCTCGGGTGTCGTAAGCTAGCTGATAAGATTGTTACTTAAGGGTCCTCAACCTTTAATACATTTTATTCATAAAAGTAATAGTTTTACCATTTAAATACTACACAATGTGTATAGCCCCTCCCATAGATCACAGTGCAACTAGCTAAATTTGATTTTAAAAAAAGATAGATTTATTATACAACCAAGCTTAATTAAGTGCTTTTACAATCATGAGCAATCAATTATTATAGTTGATATGTATTATACTAATAAGGCCCTTTAATTGATAATCTTAATTATTTTCTCTACTCACCATATTACCTATAACGATACAATTAAAACTGTAGTAATTGAAGCTTCTCTGCAATATTTGAAATGTGTGCATGCTAATGTGAATATATAGGGAGAAAAGTGCCTAAAATGGCATAGGTGCATTTTCTCGCAAGTATTGCTATTTTTTTTCCAAATTGAGGGTATTGAGTTATTCCTTAGTTGGAATCATTGATACTCTGTAAATGGCCGACCTGTGCAGAAGGTGTTTCTGAAGTTATTAAAGAAAAATTGAAAGGTTGCTTAGTAAAATATATTTTTTGTTATCTTTCATGGTCAACAAATACATTGAAGGGTAAGTAATTTCACCGTAAATATAATGAGTGTTACTTCAAGTGTAATATGCAGTATTTATGACGTAAAATCGACCATAAATTATTTAATATTCTTGCTACAATATTTTATTATTTCATAGTTAGCAATGTTGGGTAAAATGGCATACCACTGGTAAGGATAAAATGGCATAGTGTGTCATTTTACCCTCTGTAGCGTTTTAGTTATTTAAATCAATCATTATCCTGCTAAAATAAATGTTTCTTACTGTAATTTGTTCACCAAATTATATTTTTAATATTTGAAATAGTTACTTAAATTATTTTTAATATTAAATTCAAATATTTTGTGCGAAGATGGTTTTGGCTTACGTCAGAAGGACAAAAAGGCAGTCATGGGAAGAGCAAGCAATGCAACGGGCTATTGATGTGGTAAATAATGGGGAAATGGGTTGGCTTCGGGCATCTAAACTGTTTGGAGAACCACAAACAACTTTCAGAAGGCGGGCCAGGAATAAAAACAAGCAGATTCAAGGTGTTAGCAAGGGTTTGGGTTGATTCAAGTCCACATTTGACCAAGAATCAGAACGTAAATTGGCTGTCCTTGCTAAGAGGACAACAATTTTGTGTGTGATATTTGCAAGCAATGATAACTACATATGAAACAACAAAAGTCATAATAGAAGGTTTAATTTGTATGTTTTTTGTATTTTAATTTTTTAACTAATAAATATATGTATTAGTGATGTTTTATGGTGTTCATTTGAAAGATTATATATCATGGTTTATAAAAAGTTAGAAACAATTAATTTCAGAAGAATATTTTAGAAGAAATTTCAAAACTTAAAAATGGTATGTCATTTTAGGCACATTTCCCCTACTAGCCCTTTCTGGCTTTCAGTCAATGCTGATCACTGGAACTAAAATGTATCCATCTTATCTTATCTTATCTTAAAAACCTTGACTTTTACAGCAATAATTGAATCGGGGGGAATACTAAAACCTTCTAAGCTAGCTCACCCTAATCCTCAAAAAACTAAAAAAAAAAAAGTGTATTACTTGAAAGGTCAATTTGAAAAATATCCCAAAAATATATCATATTAGAAGCAATTAAAAAAACAAATCATGGTCTTTTTATTTTTATTTCTCAATTCAATTTAAAACAAAAACATTAAAATGTCTGAATTAAAACCTTTTAGTTTACTTTCAGGAGTGTGAAATAAAAAAAGACACTTTTTAAATAACTTTTTTTGTGTGTACAGAATTAAGTTTTAAAAAACATTAAGTGTTTACATTGAGCTCTATAATATAACTGGATGGACATACACATACACATTGCCAGAGACGCTCAAGTTTATCTTCTGTTACACTGTGGGGGGACAGATTTAACGGTTTCTTTCAATATTCTTATGCGAAAACATGTCTCTGGTGAATAAAAGTGTTATTGTTTGAAAATAGTGAAGTATTATACCACAATTTCCTGAAGAAACATTTACATTAAAGGATATACAATTGGGGGCATCTGTAAGCGACTGTTTTACTTCACCATCTTGTCGGACGGTGGTGAAGTTATCTACTTACTGACCGTGCCATTGATCAATGCTGCCATCTCGGTGGAAGAAGATGGAACTCTTCACAGCCTTTAGACTTAACCCCTTTACTCCCCTCCACCGCACCTCCCACAACACTACATGACAATTTTTTATAAGTTTCCGTTAATTAATCAATAAAGATACCAAAGTGTACCCACAGCCACACATTTATTATATTTTGGAGTCATATAATAACCCCCTCCACCCATTTTCACATTCTTTCTAGCGTCACGCCAGTCAAATGTCCAGTATTGACCAGGTGGAGCTATCAGGACTATTGGTGAAGGCAGGTGAAGGAGTAGGTAAGAAAAGGTTTACTACAAAAGGATGAAATAATACACAGGTAATTTCATGAACGTAGGTGCGAGGACCCCAGCCTCCATGAAATTGTGATCTTAATGAAGAGTGAACATATCAATTTAGTGAGTTGCGTAATATATCATACACTTAATGGTGCATTTAGACTTATGCCTTATTTGCAGCTATCGTCATTTTATGTCGTAAAAAGAAACGGAAGGGTCGTGAGTCTTGGATGAGTCAATTTCTAGAATCACGTTCGTTAAGTGCAGGAATATTATCAGAAGTGTGTGTGTGATAACTGCTACAATAATGGGTGTATCCAATAATCATTGATAAATTTAATTGTTTTTTCAGCAACCCACTCTATCAAGGGGAAAAAACACAAAAGATTTTCACAGAAAATATAACTATTTAAACAACTACACAACAACTATAAAAGTCAATTACACCACCATCAAACTTTCTCAAGGAACTGTGAGGCAAGAGTGTTGCAACGTGCTCTCCAAATATTATGGGGAACACTTGCACCTATTTGCGGCTAGGCAAACAACTATATTTGGGACATGCACAGGTGTATGCCTCAACGTGCATCCCCTGTACGCCTAGTTGCATGTAGCATATTGCATGAAAAGAGGCATAGTCTAAACAGCCCTCTAGAGACCCTGAAAAGTGTAAGTTCATAATAGACAGAGGTTTTCTGCTACTCCGTGTGGTATGGCTCTCCAAGAAACCTTTGAAGCATACTAAAAGTATGTTAAGATATTACGGCCCTAGTTCCATTATTGTGTTCGATTGTTACCAGGAAAGGATTTTAAGTACAAAAATGGACAAAAGGGTTATTTGGTATGGCCTGAAAAAAAAATGCTGACATTGTTTTTTGGGGAAAACCCTTATTATTACAAATCATGAAATTTTTTTGATGCATGAGAAGAATAAGTCTAGATTAATCTTTGTTGTCAAAAAAATTAAAAAAAAAAAAAGCTCT
>CABFWO010003126.1:13383-24681 GCA_902155825.1 Timema genevievae | reverse complement strand
TTTTTACTGATCTGTGTTTTAAATCTTTTATTCTAGTTTGAAATTAAAATGGTCCAATACACTAAACTTAAACAAATACATTTACTAGTTCATTAGATAAAATCTGGATTTGGATGATTCCAGATAAGTGGATTTATTTTCTGTTTTAAGGAAAGTTCACCAAAGGTGAGCTTATCCTTAAGAATAATTATATTATAAGAATTTTCACATTAGGGCTTCTAGTGTAACAGGCTTAAGATGATTCTTTTGAAATAACCTAATTTTCATTGGTACTATAATGCTACACTAGCCACCTGCACTTCCCAGACGTTAAATAGATAACAATGGCCGGGGATTGTACCTATCCTTAAACTTATTTATGGGCCGTGTATGAAATAGTCTGTCCAAGGGCCCTTGGAAGCCAAGTGCACTTGAAAGTGGCAATGCGTTGGCTTAAAGGGCGGGCGGGAGTAATTTTTGACTTCAGATTATTATGATAATTACTCTAATGGAGTATAGATGAAAAAATAAGTAATTTAGATGTAATCTACCCGCACTTGCTTGGAAGGAGACTGGGGAAAACATTTTAGGGAAAACCACCCTCAGTAGACCCGACCAGGATTCACTCTCCAATCTCCTGGTCTTTAGTGTTAGGTCGTTAACTGGATGTAAAATCATTAGTGTGCAAAAGTGTTTTCGTTTAGATAAGGAAAGTCAGTTAACTCTTTACAATAAATTCATCTGTTGCAATTTATAGAGCCAAGTGGGGGTGCTTCATAAGATTATTGTGCATGAATTGGCGCTATAATATAGGCCTACGTAAGACATTTGACTTACAATTTTACCAATTATTTTTCATTGATATTTGTTCTTGTGTCACTTAGATGAGTGTGGTTTTGAATTGTTCAGTATAAATAGATAAGTATTCTGTATTTCTGTGAGTACCTATAATGTGAGTATAAATTTGGGGCTTTTTTTTATAGAAAAAAACACCTAAATGCTATGATTTCTGTTTCACTTGAGAACACGTATGGTAATATACCTCAAATTATAGGCAATTTTGAAGAGTAGGCCCCCAATTGTTTTCAAAAACATGCATCATGCATCATCTACAACAACCAGATTTCACCTTTTTTCATAGCAAACTCAGCCCTTGCATACAGGACACATTACTTTTTTATCTTGTATGAAGAAATCTTGAAAATCTACAAATGAAACTACCTTACACATGAATACATCACTACTAAAACAAAAATCTCTATTGCTACACCTGTATGTTAGATGATGTCACAATCGATATAAAAGCCCAAATTAATATTTAAAATATTTACTAGGGTACAATCTTAATGTTATATCTCTGTTAATATAGGCTACATATATTGTTATGGTTCTTCCCAATCTAACCAAACCTAATCTTTCATATGTAAATAAATTAAAAATTTGAATAATAAGCTCTTGACTAAATAAACAGTTTAATTTACATAAGAAACAATGTCATACAATAATGTCATTGGTCAACATTAATGCAAATTACACAAATCAATAAGTTACATAAGAATTAAATTGAAAAATGACACCTGGACATAGGAATCAAACCCTAAGCTTTTGTTTTAGTATGCCAATGCTCTAACCACTGAGCTATCCAGGAATCATCCTAGGCTCAGGGTCATTCTTCACTTGTATTTTAAGGTAGAGTCAGTGATTGACGTGCAGAAATCGTCCATTTGATTCCCGTGTCCAGGTATCATTTTCAATTTAAATAATATATCTAGATGCAGCTATAACTCTAATTATCAAATTTAGCTTTGTTGTTTAATCCAACATAGGATAGTCAATATTTTTGTTTTTACATTTCACTTGTAATTTTAGTGAGTTGGATTTTATAAACTAACTTATTAACATAATTAAATTTGATAAATCTTGTTATTACTTGATTAGCTGTCTTCTTAATTATGTAATATTAATAGTAATGATATAATGGACATTTATTAAAACAAAGCATTTTGAAGCAAATCATTTCTATATTGGTGCAATATAAGGTAATATTCCCAAATGGCCTTTTAAATGGGGGTGGTAAACATAAATTATGTCAAATTTTTGTGTTTAAAAAAAATTATTTATGAAACATTGATATTTGCCATTCATTTTTGCAAACAGAAAAATATAGAGTCAAATAATACAAAAATATATATTTTTAACTTTAAAATTACATAAAAAAAGGATTCACTAATAAGTGACCTTTCGACCACATCATTGTTTAACATAGCCTATAAATCTGAAACATAAAATATAGTCCTACTGTATAGTTCTTTCAACAAACAATAAGATAGTATTATAAATAATAGACTTATTGACAGGCCTACATGTGTGTGTTAAAATTAAAATTAAACTCTTTTAGTCTACGTATGTGGCAAAGAAAAATATTTATAGACTCATGTAAATTGCTTACTTTTGCCTTACTTTCTAATCTAAGAAACCTATGCCAATGGCTTGGAAATTTTGTTTCAGGTTTATTTGCACTAAATTAAGTTAACACTATTTATTAAAGTCTCAGGCAATTTTGTGGGACCATCCACTTAAACTTAAACTGATATGTTCTAAATGATACCCTGAGGTTATACCACACGAAACAAATAAAGTATAATAATACCCATTTTAAATATGGTAGATACCTGCTTCGGCGGCCATATGGTCTAACACACTACTCTCGCAGTAGTCTAGACCGCCAATAAAGGGGAGATCGAGGTTATAATCTCAGTCGGTTGTACTGAGAGTAATTTTTCCCCACTGTTAATGCTTAGCTAACTTTTTATTAATATATCTTTCTGGATATTTTGACAATTTCTAGGGGCTCTTCAGACAGTCTGAAATACTACATAAGGCGCTACTATGGATCAGTCTCCTGAAAACATGTCCGAAGAATTTCCTATATACTTCAACTTTGCAACATCTTGTTTTGTTAAATTTGATCCAGATCTAGCTCCGTATTTGGACATTAAACGTGAAACACTAACTTCTCCCATTCTACTAGCCTGTATGAAGGATGAAAAGTTGTTTGAAAATGACGAACAGAATTTGAAACCTCTGTTTACAAATGACCTGTTGAATCAAGGAATGAATGAAATAACAAAAGAAGTTCAAACTCCTGTTACTTCACTTGTACCTAATGTTAAGGTTGAAGTTGAGGAAACTCCTGTGTCTACATTTATACCTAATGTTAAGTTTGAAGTTGAGGTGAGTAGTTTGGAGGTCATCTAATAACTTTACTCTAACTTTTATCAACTTTATCAAAGATGCAAAGAGCAACCCTTTCTAGTTCATGTTAAAAAAAAATAGTTTTACATACCAATAAGTAAAGTCTTCCAAATAAAATGAGAATAATATGTTAAATTTAATTTGTGTATAAGGTATTTGTTAAAAAAAATTTTTTTTTTTTCCTAATCTTAACTTTAACTCAAATACTATTTCACTATTACAGTCATTTAAAAACAAATATAGCTTACTTATCTGTGTATGTAGTTCTAACACTGTAGGCTGGATTTTACTGCAATTGCCGAGACGGTGTTAAATATTTGAAAATTTTTTCATGTGCAACAACAATTTACTATACCATAATATACTTTCGGGCGAAGAAACCAGATGCCCATAGTGGTGGCCGATCACAGGTGATATACTCATCATTACACTTTGTCACAGTTAGTAATCAGGCCAGCATACGTCAAACACCTAATCACAATCAGTAGCGCATGTGCCTAGTAAGCTTGGGGCCCAGGTTCCATTCCTGGCATATTTGAAGATTTATTATTGGTAAATTGTTGGATGGGAGACTCAATATAGTGTTATTCTTAGTGTAAATCAGGTCGTGTGTTGATATATTCAAGGTGTTCGAAAATTCATGTAAAATACAGCCAATAAAAAAGAATTCTTTGTAGTTGAGTTTATCAAATTACTGTACATTTTAATAGTTCTAGGCAAATACAGGTGCACTTACTCTCAGCAACTTTTTCATCATTAAGATATTTTTTTATTTAAATTAATTTAAGTTGTATGCATGAATGTGTATGTATAATACTCAACCCGAAAGCTGTTTGGATCCCAGTTCCACCATCAGCTGTAAAGCCAAAGCAGTACTCATGAGGTGTACTAGGGAAATGAGGAGTGAGGTAGTTTGTCGTCACCGAGCCAGAAGGTACTATTGCACATCATTATGCCGAGCCCACTAAAATGCATACACCAACTCATCCTTCAAGTGACATCTTCACTCCATTCATCAGAGAGACTGGCTGTATATTGAATGTTATTACTAGTGTCGTTCATACTTCTGCCAATTTCATATTTGTCAAAGCCATAAGTTAGACTGAGACAGATCAATGAAAGTAACAACTAAGTGGCTGATAGCCAAAACACGGCCGCCAGACGCAGCACTACGCTCAAGGGTTAAGGTTGAGTCTACCTGTTCTAAACAGACATATCTATTGGGAAATCCATTTAATTATCCAATTTCTTAAGAAAATCTTTATTCAAGTTACAAATCTGGACATCTTTCATAATTTGTATTGAGTTTTTAATTTTAAGTCAGGCACAAAAATGTTATTGAGATTTTTTTTTTGTTAAAATATTCTCATTTCAATGCATTTTTAAATAGAAAAATCAAAATTATGAATGATTTTTTTTCTTTGTGAAATTAAAATAGTGTGTTTATTATAAAACAGATTAATAAATAATATTGGTCTAATAATTTTTTTAAATGTGTTTTTTATTTGTGTTAAGTTCAATAAATACTTAGATATTAATATATCAAGACTTCTATGTATATAATTTTAAATAAAAACTTAGTTTGAAATGCAACAAAGCATTTTCTTCATAGGTAGCAGGTGGGACTGGTGTTCATTTCTCACCTTTTATTGCATCATTATTATTTGGTTCTAAAGACACATTAATATTGTTTGAATAGTAAGTTGTTTTAAAGAGTGTCACATACAAGTTTACAAATCTTCACTCTTACAGTCCTTTCCTCTTTTTTTGTTTTTTAAATCACTGTGATAGTAAATATTTTGCTTTAATTTTCTAAAAAAATTACTTTTTAAATAAATGGTACAGGACTCCGCACAGACTTTCAAGCTCCATTGTTTAAAAATAAAGATATTTGCTCAAAACTTGTAATATACGTGAAACAAAATAATATACAAGTTAGCAAACCCGAGCACAAATTGTACTATACTAAATTGAAACATTTTTTTACTCCCGGTTTTAAATTTTATTTTTAAAGAATTAAAGTCCTCATTTGTATATTTTGTTAAAGACTCACTGAAACTTATTGCGTGAGGTTGGCGAGACTGGTGATTACAGGCGAGAGAGAGGACAGTCATACGTGAGATAGCGGCGTGTGGACGTAAATAAGGCCTGTGCGAGCGGAGGTCGTGAAAAGATGTTGTGTTCCTACATGTGCATAGCACATGTTATATTGGATCACCAAGTGTGCAATAACTAGACCATGTGTGGTACAATAATTTGGACAAATAAAAATGATCAATATTGGGTCCACAAGGGTCAACACTTCGTATTAAAATTTTGACTTCTGGTTGAAATTTTTGAAATTTTATCAGGGGTTGCACATCTTCAGGTCATCACATTGCTATTAAATTCCCTCATTTATAAATTTTGACCAATAAAAATGATAAATATTGATTATTGAGACTAAAATGATAGCGAAAGATCATTGATGTACAAACATTTTCCTTAAGAGGTTAAAGTAAAAATAACATCAACTTTTTTACTTACTTACTCTATGACATTAGAGAATTATTACGTTCAAACTTAAGTAGTATCACTTTACAATTAAAGCTTACAAAATTGTATCAATACATTTGCAAATATCTCAAAAACTATTGGTTTTATAAAAACATATTTCAAATAAAAGTTTTTTTTATTTTTAATAGTACTACAATTTTGCAATGATAAGTTTTTAGTATCTCACATAGTTGCGGGGATATGGAAATTTCCGCTTCTGTAAAGTCCTATAAGTCATTTCCATGATAAAATGAAAATAGCCATTTTGTTTATAATCTTAACGCCTATATACAAATTTTAATCAAAATTGTTAAGAGCTGATTTTGAGAAAATTGATTTTTCCCTTTTCACCCTTTAGTAAACTACTCTTAATTTTAGGGTTAGAAACGCACAGAGACAACATTGCAAAAATACTTTTTTTTTACCGTTAAGGGGGTCATTAAACGTCGACATCCATCAACATCTTGGGTTAGATTTTTTTGAGAATCACAATACTTTCTCTACCTGTAAGGTAGTGAGAAAGAATAAAGGGGAAGGAAGATGCTAATATTTTTGTACTTTTTCCTCTTGGGAATTTTAGGAGTTTTTTTTAATGTGTATATCAACCAATGAATATCATATTGTAAGCCTAATGGCGATTGGCAGCTCAGCCCAATTTGAGCATATTGTGAGCTAATTATTTATTTTATACCCATGATAGGCTTTCCCAACACTCTAATTTATTATCCCTTCACCTAAATTATCTTGTTAAATGAATAGTTTTATGCTCACATTAGAGTAGATGGGAAGACCTAAACAAACTGATCACCAGAAGTTGGGGCGGTTCAAGTATTACTTAATATTTTAGGGCGAAGAGGTCACTCTTGAATTAAACTATGGCTGGCTAAGCAATGAGCCCATTTAGTGTTTAATTCCTGAAATAACTTGATAAATAGGCGTGTCTTAATTTTTATTTGGCATATTTGATTGAAAATGGAAAAGTTTATTTTAAGATACATAGTTTTGAAGAATGCTAATGTTTTCTTCTCACCTGAAAAATGGAAAACTGGGAGGGTCAATAAGACCAAGAGAATTTCACAACAACAAAAAAAACTGGGATATTTCTGAAATTTATATTTGAGGACAATTAACTCCAATCTGTAAATAGGAAACATGTGATTGAAGATGGATCTACGTTGATTTGAGAACGTCCTCCCCCACTTTTCTTCTTAAAAAATTGTGGGTTCTGTAACGACTGCATGTGTATTTCCAATTTTATACCTCTTTTTGAATGGGGAATATTATATTAATAAAATATTAGCAATCCTCTCAACTACTATGAACTAGAAGAGTAACCTTGTTCACAATCTAATAAACATCGCCAAAAGTGTCTTAATGTGTTTGGTTTTTTTTAGGATTATAATTTTGTGACTACTCAGTTAATCAGTGAACAAGGAGAGAAGATGAAATTTGAAAATATCACAAACCTACCTCACTGCCAAAGGTAAAGTGTTTATATACATATTTATTTATTTTTAGTGATTAAATACTTAAAATGAATATCTACTTTCATTATTAAACAAGCTTTCATATACATTGGGTGGAAATAATTGTATGTTGTAAATTTGGTGTGCAATGACAATCTTATTAAGTTTGAAGATGTACACCTGGCAACATAATTACTGTCCATCACTAAACCTTATTAATAGCTTAAAATAACCATGTTCCTAGTGTCAAAATAAACTTTGTTTCCTAAGTTCCTTCACTCTTCACAAGATCTCACCACCACCCTGTTGTCATAGTTAAAAATCTTTAAGTTTCTTTCTTCACCTATAGAATACACTGACTGTTTTGAGCATGGTTTAAAAGTAGAGGTCTAGACACTAATTATTCATTTCCATTTTGAAAGGCTCATTCATTTCATGAAAATCAACAAAGCTTAATGACCCTGAGAATAGAAAAAACCTCGATAGATCATTGTTTGTTGGGTTCCTCCCATCTGCCCGACTGAGTCCCAAGACCTTGCTCTCTTCACTTTTATAATCTCGTCTCTCGACTGGGCGGGTGGAAGTTAGAAGGTCCCGGGGGATAGCCGCTCAGGAGAGAGGATTCCCGGGAATAAAATTCCCCTTTATTAGAAAAGCACAAGATACAGAAATTTACAATTTAAACAATAAGGGTATCTTTCCTTTATGAAGCCTACTCTCATCTTCATGCTCTTCTTGCTCTTGCACTGCCTCCTCCTCTGCCTCGGGGTTGATTGTCACTCCTATCGTGGTACATCACTTGTGCTTGGGCTGTTAGCTGGAAGTTCGAAGGGTAGATTTCTGCACTGCCATCTCCTCCTGCTGCCGCAATAGTGACCGGCCAGCGTTTGGTCACAAAATTCGCACGATGCAAGATTATACGCTGGACCTCCGGAACTAGGAGCGGGTAGAATGAAGCTACTGACAGGATGAATTCTTCCATGTGATGCTTTTCTCTGGCTTTGTAGGCCAGGAGAAGTCTCAGGCTGTCGCCTCGTCTGCAATGAGCGTCGGTGTGTTCAGTGGACGAAGCGACTTCCAGTTGACTTGTGGCGGTTGTAGGAGTTGAGGATCTGGGGTGGCCGCCAGCCTTGCGGCCGGTTGATCGTTTCCCGACTGGATTGGTGGATCAATGCTCAGGAGGTCTTCGATGGCTTTGAAGCAGGCTTCTGCTGAGGCTAACAAGTCTTCCACTCATCTAATCATGGTTGTGATGTGATCCTCTGCCATTGGTACTGTTGGGCTAGGTGGTCTATACAGTCTCAGGGGCGAAGTTGCGTCATATCCTTGTAAACAATCGATAACTTCTTCATCCGGTGTTCCCAGCAACTTTTCCGACATGTGGACATTGACTGTAGACCCACATATATGCTAGATGGCTGCACAAAGCTAAATCTAGTGATTGCCCACATTGGCATTGATACACCAATCCAATGGCCCTGGTTTTGATTCCTAGTCCAGGTGTCATTTTGCAACTAAATCCAAAAGTATTGATTTGAAAAATGACACCTGGACACTGGAATCGAACTCACGACCTCTGGCTAAGTACAACAATGCTCTGACCACTGAGCTATCCAGGAGTCGTCCCACACCCGCAGGCATTCTTCATCAATATTTTAAAATATGAATGAAGAATATAATGTGCATTTGTACAGTTGTCATTGTACTATTGTTGGGATAAAGCCCTCCCAAGTCAAAGGTGGCTGCATTATCTGATAGCTTGTGCTCTTAATTGATCACTTATATGTTAATGATTTCCACAGGTCCATCCCAGACTCTGCCTTAAAATATGAATTAATAATGACCCTCGGTCTGGGAAAACTCCTGGATAGCTCAGTGGTTAAGCATTTGCATACTAAGCCAAAGGTCCCAGGTTTGATTCTCGTGTCCAGGTGTAATTTTTCAATTTAAAGAATATAAAATAAACTTTTGATTAATTTTTACTGGCTCTGGTCTCCCTTTTAATATATTTGAAGTGACCATAGCAGGAATGTATAGTGTAATAAACATGACCATTAATATGATTAATTGGATTTTGAAAAGGTTTTTTTTTCGGTCTAGGGGGAAGGTGTCAGACTTCTGTACTAGGGGTTTGGGGTTCAATCCTCGGTCCCGACACAGATTTATCTAATTGCAAAACCCTTCCTTCACCTCTGACAAGACGTGTATTAATCATAACTTGTGAATGTGTGAAATGCCAGGCCTCCATTGTGGTTCGGATCCCACGTTAAACTGTAGGTCCTCCATTTCATCTCCCACTCCCCCTACCATTACACATTAGCGTAAGTGCGTACAACCCGAACGGATAGTAATAAAAACTTTTTTAATAAATTAATGAATAGTTTATGTTAGGCTATTTTAGAATTCTTTGCTGATTTCTTTCAATTTCAACCACCTTAAAATTATTCATAATGCATGTTTCTTCATGTCTCACATATGGGCAAACTTTAATATATCAAATATAAATGTTTGCAATTGCATATATATATATATATATATACCTTTTTTTGTTTAAGAAAGGAAGTTATTAAAATGGCTATATTGGCAAAAGTTTGTGTTATATTGGCTACCTCTCCTTCTAACGCCTTGTATATCTATCTTACTACTAGTCGTTCGTTGGTCTGATTACTGTTTAGACGTTTCTGTCATTTATCAATTAAATCGTGCTTATAACCCTAGCGGGTTAATAATAATTAATTAAATACACTGTTTACACTATGTAAATGCGTGTGTGATTTCGTTTCATGACCTATTAATCCTAAAAGAAGTTTGTTTCACTTTGTAAATCATAAAAAGCTTAGATAATTTTTAATAGTTGGAGAAAACAAAATGTTTTGTTCTCATTAAAAGGTTTCTTATTTATTTAATATACATTGTTGTGTTAACATTTATATTACAGGTCCAACAATTTAAAAGAAGGGGAAAATGAGGTGTTTATTTTGAAAAAGTTTTGTGAGGGATCTAAGGCAAAGTATCTGAATGAAGCTACCAAGGAATTTACACAGACCTCAGATAATATAAACGTATATAATGGCACCAAGAATAGTGAAGGTGACAATTCTGAGAAAGATGTTCTTGAAAACGTTGAGAAAGACAAGAAGGAAAACGCCAAGAAATGTGTACAGAACCAATCTGATACAGGTGTACAAGTTGTTGCTAAGATAGTACAAACAGATTGCACCAATAAAGGTTAGAAATCTTTGTTACACAGTATATTAGTTGGTTTGGGTGCAGTGGTGGGTGTATTACCTCTAGTCACTCAGCCGGTACTTATTGAACTGTCATGTCAAATATTAGTATCTCACTTGTGCATGTATATACCCCTCTGCACCATTCCCATTGTTTGTCTGCATACTTCTTTCAAACATGTTTAGTAAAGACTTAAGTTCATATTGGTTTATTATGATTGGAGACCATGAAATGTGGTTATTAAACTTGTGAAAAAATATCCCTGAAGTTTTTTTTAAAATTTCCAAACATAAAGTAAAATACTTCAGTAAAATATGTCATATTTTTTTCTTTTTTATCTAAACATTAGCCATATATTATATATAAAACTACAGTTCCTAAACAAATTAGTTACTTTCTCATATTTTAGTTTTGAGCTAAATGAAAACTGGTTTTCAGAAAACTATCCTTGAATTAGTTTTCTTTTTCTTGAAAACCAAGATATATCGTTACTTATTATATACATTTTTTTCTCTTTTACCCATTTAAAAAATAAAGGCAAGACCTGTTTTAAAAAAATCAATTCTTTATAAATCATTAAACTACGGTCCCTTTAATTTATCAGTTGGAATTAAAATCATTACTTTGCCTTTAGGTATACCCATTTAACATCAAACCTTCAAGTTTGAATTAAATCCTTGAAAATATTTTATTTCTATTTTCAACAATAGGCAAAATTGTAAAACCACTTGTTCTTGTTAAAAGACACATAAATTCTAAAGATCCTTTATAGAATATGCTAAGAGCTTAGAGTAAGATATTAAACCTGCCTGTAAAGATTCGTCAAATAGGGGGG
>CABFWO010003126.1:0-12611 GCA_902155825.1 Timema genevievae | reverse complement strand
CCCCCCCTCCCCCCCCCCGCCATATTATTAACTATCCAGATTTTTGACTATACAGACTTACAGTTCCCACTTAGTCCAGATAATCAGGATCTACTGTATTTTGAATTTTATCTTAGTAAAAAAAAACTTGTCAATTAATATTTAGTACTAACATACAGATAGTCCAATATATTTTTTTACTTTTGTAGAAATTTTAAAACATAAATGGTAGGTCGGCAGGTAGGCAGGCAGTCCACTATTCCAATAATAATGGTCTTGTTTGGTCCTTTTACAATAAGCCTATTTGTCACTATAAAACCCATTAATATAATCTTAGTTGTTAAATAATCATCTACTTAAAAAAATAGTTCAAAGTTAATGTTTAGCTTTTAGTTTAGTTTGTTTATTTGTTTTTAAATAAGATTATTTGCATCACCCATGTTATTAGAAGAAAATATTTTAAAATTAAAAAAACCTTTTAATTATAGCAAAATATGTGAATATTGTGAAATAAAAATAGGACAATATAAATAGTAAATTCAGGCTATATATTGGTTAACTAGCTATTAATTATCATCATCAACATACTCAAATATTTACATGAACAAACTCATCGAAATAACCATAGTAAAATCTCTTAATGTAAGATACTTTAAAAAGACTTATAGAATGGTCAGGCTTATATCAAGCTAAAATTATTAATATTAATAAGAAATACTCAATGGTTGATACACATTTTGAAAATTCTGTGTAGAATAAGAAGAAAAATTCATTAATTATTTAATAATAGTTTAACATAATGGACTGTTATTGTGTGAGCTAAGTTCTGCCTACTCCACCCTGTTTATCTCATAAATAATTATAATGTTATTAACACACAACAAACTCATTAAGATTTATGTTTCCTAATTAATGGTCGAGAATAAGATATTAGTTTCAAGTTGGTATTCACACTGTTCTGCATATTCCTAAACAAAATGGGAATTATTAAAAAAAAAATTAATCACTAGGTACATCATTGACACACTTATAGTTTTATATATTTACACCTGTTTTGGTGGCTTCATAGTCTAAGGTGTCACTCTCAAAATAGACTAGCCTGCTGATGACTGGGAGATGGGGTTCAAATCCTGTGGGTGGTTTTCCTGGATGGTTTCTCCGCTCTCCTTCCACTCAAATGATTGTAGATTACCTCTAAAATTCTTCCTTCCTCGTCTCTACTCCATTAGACCAATTATCATATATGCGTATAACCTTAACAGGTAGTAAGATTCGGTGATTAGAAAAAATAATTATAAAGGAAAGTGAAATTAAAAGATCTATATTTTCTGGTCAACTTGTTTTACCACAATAAATTTACATTATAAGGGGTCATATATAACATTACATTTATCATCTCAACATTTGTAAACTATTTCTCTATTCTTTATTCCACAGATGATGACAAGGGCAACTGTTACTATTGTGGAACAACTTCAGAATCAAAGTGGCATGCAAAATGCCATGAACTACACCTCGTCAGAAATGTTCCTGCATTTTCATGCAACTTTTGCAAAAAGAAATTTAAATTCAAACGTAGCTTAACAGATCATAAAAAAACCCACACTGGAGATGGTGTGGTTTGCGACGGTTGCGGGAAACTTCTTTTTGGACAAAACATGATTTGGAAACACAGGCAAGAACACAGCCATGAAAAATCCCACGTATGTTCAATTTGTTTTAAAAGCTTTACCACTGTTTATTCCTTACGGTACCACATGGATATTCATACTGGGCAGACAAAAAAGTATTTGTGTCACATATGTGGACTCCTTTGTTTAAAAACTTACTACACCAATCATATCAAAATGCATTCAAATATAATAAAGTGCATTTGTGATAAATGTGGCAGGTCTTTCTTGCATGGCGACGCCCTTAGAAAACATTTGCGCACACACATTGCAGAAATTAATTATATCTGTGCAGTGTGCAACAAGGGTAGTAAAACTCGAGGACAGTTAATACAACATATACAAACTAAACACGCAGAAACATTGGGTTTATCAGTAACGTTGCGAGTGCCTCAAAAACTTTCCTGTGTCATTTGCAGTAAAATGCTTAGTTGTAAACCCTCTTTAAATAGACACATGGAAATACACAAAGGAGAAAAAAAATATCAATGCACAGTTTGCAGTGAGAAATATAATACTAAAATGGCTCTAACCAAACACAGTCAAATCCACAAAGAGGGGAAAAAATTTCAATGTGCGATTTGCAGTAAGAGATTCTTGGAAAAATACCAAATAATAAAGCATTTAATCTCTCACTCAAGGGAAAGAAACCACATATGTGATTTATGTAATAAGACATTCATGTATTCTTCTGATTTGTACAAACATAAGTCGAGTAAGCATGGAAAGAAGTAAACAACAAAGACATATAAACACTCTTAATTATTAATTTGTGTCAGTACTATTAGATATTCATCAAATGATAGAATATACAGTTTTATTTTTATAAGAAACCTATTATTTGATAACTGGAACCTCATATCGCCACAAAGATTTAAATAAAAATAATACAATAACCTATTTATATTATTACTCCATTTATTAATGATGCAAAGATAAATTATACAGTAATTTATGAGGAATTATTAATGGAAAATTTTGATAACTATTATATGAACTATATAAATTAATAAATCATATAAAGAATTTCTACATTGCCAAATTTGTGTGTTTTTCAATCAATGTTGGTAGTTGATTCTCAGCTTCCTATAAACATCAGGGTTAATGTTGTTTTGTCATTTAAAATGTAACAACTTAAAGAAAAATAATTTTTTTTGCTATTTAGACAATCATAGAAAAACATCTTTTGCTCAATTGAAAAACATGCCGATGTTACAATGGTTGGAATGTTTCCAACTATTTTATTTTGATAGATTAAATAGCAAAGCTATTATATGTGTTAATTAGGGTTGTAGCTGCATCTAGATATATTCTGTGAATTGAAAAATGATGCCCAGACACAAGAATCGAACCCGGGACCTTTGGCTTAGTACGCCAATGCTTTAACCACTGAGCCATCAAGGAATCATTCCAGATTATCGTCTTTCTGAGAGAAAACTGTTTGAATTACCCTGGCTTGAAAATTCCATTTAGTTTCTGAAGGTTGAGGTATTTTTTTATTGCATATATGCTCTAAAGTGGCTCTTCTGTTTGGAGAATGGGAGAAAAAGGCGTCAATCTTATTTAAATTGACAGAATTTTTTTTATAACAGAAACAGCTTGGTCGAGCAATTTATTTAATTGATGAATGTAACAATAAACATAGTGAGAATTTTTATATATTTTCTTTGATTTTAACATTTACTCCTCCCTCACATCTGTGCATAACTGCAGTTCCATCGTATGTCTCCGTGATCAGTTTATCTGAATCATTTTCTAAAATAGGATCAAGCTGCTGCAAAATACATTCTGACAAACCCTCTCTGTCTTGCTTTTTCGGGTTCGAAAAGCCCCAAAATTGTTTGTGGATGCGACCATTTAATTCATATAGGAAAACCAAGACTTTGAGTTTGCGCAGACACGTCAGTTGTATCGTCCGCCATGAGAGATAAAAATGAGGATTTCTTAACCTCTCTTACAATATGTTATCTCAACACGTCAAGCGTGTAATGCAAAAGCTCATTTTGTACCGTCTTAAAAACATGGTCTTCCTCCACAATATGGCTATCAAAAGCAACATCGATTTTTCTGGTATAATCTACCAATTCCAAAAATACGCCTTTATTACTAGAGCCTACCTTTTCGATATATGACCACAAAGAGGAAGATTACAGTTACCACATAATTTTAAATATTTCTCTAGAAGAAATCTGTCTATTTTTCTCCATTGTTTCATTACGTTTACGAATAACTTTCGCATATGCTGTACTCAAACTAGCAGAAACGATAGTTTTTCTTAGCAGCTGAAAGCTAATGAATTTTTTTTAAAAATTATTTTTAACATTAAGATACTTAAGGTCACGTACACCACCTCTTGTATAACTGTCATCACCACCACCTAATAACAAAAACACACAAAAAATATTATTTTCTTCACACCCACATATCACTGATTTTTATCATATAGATTCCTATCGAAATGGCGCGCAAATTTTTCTCTTTCTTTGTACTTTTTATTTGTACCTGAATTAAGTTCAAAGGGGGCACTGGCCTTGCATTGTTATTAATCCCAAACTTTTTTTCTAATAATGAACTAAAATTAAATTATTTAATATTGGAAACTTATTATTCACTAATGTAATCGAAAACACGAGCGAAAACTGGTAGCATCACACTTACACACCATAAAAATCAGCGACTGATAGCCGACTCAGCAGACCACACTTGAGTTCAGCCCTAAAAACTTAGCAAGGTAAGTGATGTCAGGTTGTCATGGCAACCACCCTGTGACATATGCATCTTGATGTCACACGTTGACGCAATTATGGTTTTGCTAATTTCCTCAATAAAACGGGAAAAAGATATAACGATTTTTTTCAATTGATGACTCTTTTGTGACCTAGTAATAAATTATATTATTCCTTGCTTCTAGTATTTTATAGCCTGAAGGGACAGTTGTACTGAAATTGTGCAGGACACTTGGTTCTCCGTTGACGTAAGCTCGCTAGGGAGATTGCATTCAACACGGATCACGTTCACTTGAAAAACCGGTTTAATATTTAACTTATATACCAATATTAAGATTTTAGATATAGCAATGTATCGTCTACCACGGTATATCCTCTACCACAGTATATAATGAAGGATGATGCATCACAGTGGATAATACATTGCGATAGCCGATGTATGCATCGTAGCTCATTCATGAAAGCCGATGCATCGCAATTTACGATGTATAATGAAAGGCGATATATACATCACAGGGAACAAAGCTTATTTATCGTTTTATTCCACTTAAAGCAAATATGAATTATTATTCACAGCACTTTAACAAAATGTCTAACGAACATAGCTTCAAAATGGCGACCGACTAATTTAAACCATGTGATTGAACATGACGGAAACAAGTTCTTTACAATGATGCACCCACACAGTGGATACAAATATTTTATTCAGTTAAATATTGCAAAATATGATAAAATAATCATAAAATAATTTATTATATACAAAAAAAAAGTACTTTCTCTTTTCCAAGTAAATACAATGCCTTTATTAAAAGGTATTAATGTATGCACTATATTACAATATATAGAATATAACATTCCAAAATGAAGAATAAGTACTTTTAATTATGTTTAAATTTTGTTTAGGATTGGGTAAATAGTAATTATTAAAATTAATGAAATAGTGTGAGAAAACTTAAGTTTATGTTATTTTTAATGTAAAATACAACATGTAATTTAAAAACTTAACACTCATAACAAAACAATGATCTTTTACAAGTGTTGGCAACCCAAAACCTAAAAATATGATTTTTCAACTGTCATCCAGGTAAAAACCTATTATGAACAGACTTATATAAAAAATCCCGATCTACAATAGTTGTGATCTGGTATTTTATTATGGACCTTCTCAATTTTCTGTAATTTACTGCAAGTAAGAACTTAAATCTATTTCAATCTAGGCAACTTTCGCTCTTTTGATTAACATGTAGGTAGATTGGGGGTTTCAATAACTTGTTCTCTGAATCCATCACATCTGATCAATTTTCACATCTAATCTGGTTGGATTAGTACTGATTTTTCCGAGCAATAAAGTTGCCAGTGGTTGCCTCCTAAATTAACTGAGCGATAGTCAGCCATGGATTGTTGCCGTGTGATAGCCACCTAGTATTAAATAGCTCTTAAAGTTACTAATCGTCAACTAATCATTGCAATGGTGCAATTGATATTTCTTGTCCTGAATACTATGTATAAATAAACTTGAGTAAAAATTCAACAAATATTATTATTGATGCAACTCAGTGATGCATCTTCCTGCTCATCAATGCAGATTACCAGCGTCGGCCAGGCTCATCTTCAGGCCCTTGGCTAATATTTCATAGGCCCCACCACAACCCATATTGATCCAATGTAGTTTTATTAAAAAAATTAAAAATAAATTACCAAAGAAATTTTTTTTAGTATTGTTTCCCATAAATATGATACAACCCCGCCAAACCAGAATTAGTATTCTTGACAGGGGAATAACATCCAATATAATATAATCTAATACATTTTTTAACTGCACTTACACAAACTAAGCTTAAAAATACCGAACTTAACTGTCAAAATTAAAAATAAATACAAATATTTAGCTGATCGAAATAACTTTAGTTCAAATACAATTGTATAGCTTAGTAAAATGTAAAAAGAAAAAAAGAAAACATAATACATCCCTCTAACTATAGCAAGGATAAATTTGTCAATTAATCATTTAAAGTTTATAACTCTGGATAATATAATAGACTTTAGAGTTTACAATTGAGTAAGTAAAAATACATTTTTACAGCAGTTACTACAACAACGTGGAAAGTAATACCGTTTGCGCTGTAACAATACATTTGGTAGTTGGTTTACATAATCATCGACGAAAAGCATCCAGCAATTCTAGGAACAATCATTGAGAGAAAAAATAACTTTTTCTGGTCAAAGTAATAAATTAAGCTCTTCATTGGTGCTTAAAAAAATTGGCTTAAGAGATATCTTAATATATTTTTGAGAACCTATAGCATAGAGAAAAAAAACCTCTCACTCTCTACTTGGTACAGAGTAATTGCAAATTTGAAAGTGGTGGCGTTCAAGTCAGTGAAGAATCCGGATTGTGCTGATATTTTATGTAAAACAGAAAATGTACAATGTTAACATTTAAATTAACATATTGGTCTTAGACATCATCAAACTCGTCCTCGTCTTCAGACTCTCTATACTAAGGTGACCAATTTTTTTACAATGAAAAGGACAAAAAAATTTAAGAAAAAAATTAAAAAGGAAATAAATGAAACATTTTATTAATTCAAACAAAAATACACTAATTATGCTTACATCCCTTTTAATTATTTAATTAAACGAGTATTTTTCCATTGAATGAATATTGTTTGTCAATATATCATTTTCTAATAATATATTGGAAATTTCGGAGCAAGAAATATCCTTCATATTGAATTTTACGGTAAGTGCTGCAGCTAGAGTATCAACATTCAATCTTGATTTCTCACTTGTCCAAAAATCATTACCAATTGAAAAAACTCTTTCAACTGCTGCATTAGTTCTCTGAATACCGAGATTAACAGATTAGTTTTAAAATATCGAAAAGGAGGACAGATAGGATGACACTTATCGAGGAAGGACAGAACCTACAAAAGAAGGACTGTCCTCCCTAAAGGAGGACGATTGGTCACCTTATCTATACCCAATATCATAGCTGAGGAAACTGCAGGACTTATAGAAAATAGCTTTATATTCACTCTCTCTCAGTTATCTGTTGCCAAATATCCTAGTAAGGAGCTATTGGCAGCAGTATAGTTTCGAAATAAATGGTTTTGTATTTATGGACAATTGCTCATCGTAAAATAATTTCTTTGTTTTTATCGGAAAGTGTATTTCAATAAAATCGTCTTGCATATTTACAAGAAAGTTGTCTTTAAAATATTTTGAGCGAATGTTTGGCATTTTTTGAGGAGTTTTAAGAAATAACATTAATTTGTTTAGCTTTAATTTGCTCTAATAATGTTTCAACTATGTGTCACGCTTTTAGACAATTCATAATATTCGTTTGTAAAATTGTAAAATTATTGAGAAGTTGTTGGTGTTCAATAATTACAGCCAAAACGTTCCTCTTTGTTTACATTTATAATTCCATATAATGCCGTTAGATGTCATCTGAACTTGGTCTTAAAAGCTTTTTTCAAATAAACCGTTAGTCATGTTCCAGTCAAACGCTGTACCGGTCACACTACAAGTCGTGTTATCAATAACTTATGCATTGTGTATTTCGACCACTACTCTGCCCAACAGGTTATGGGTCCAGGTTACGCGATCGGAAACAAAACACTATTTTGATCAAACTAAAAGTTATAAATCAAAAGGCGCAAAATTCGAACAATTCGTTAGCTTAACAAAATGGCGCATACGAACACGACGCATTCAGCACAACTCGAGATGTTGTCACGTGACAACCGCGATACGTGGAAAATACACGCCGAAGCCTTGCTCATAAAAAATTATACTTGGGGATACGTGTCAGGAGAAATACCACAGCCCGAAGTGGTTGGCGAAACCATGGTGCTTGTTGCCGCGCACAAATCTTGGCTAGCGGTCAATCGGAAGGCAAAAGCAGATGTAATCCTGTCCATCAATTCATCTTAATTAAAACAGATTTCGCAATGTGCTACTTTACGCGATATATCGGTCAAGATAGAATCAATCTACGCATCAAAGGGGCCCGCTTTCAAGGCAACGTTGCTCAAACGTCTTACGCAGCACAAGATACAAGATGGCGACGATGTGACTGAATATCTCGCTGGATTTGTTGACGCTGTGGATAAGTTGCAAGCAATGGAAGTGGACATAAACGGCGACTTGTTAACGATCATATTGTTATATAGTCTCCCCAGTAGTCATGACAACTCTCGATGTGCAATCGAATCTCCTGATAATTTACCTGACGCTAAGACATTGAAAGTGAAAGTCTTGGGAGAACATAATGCATGAGCTCAGCAAAACGGAAGTGCCGCCATGTTTGTCAAATCAGGAAAACCGTTTGTAAACCGACCGTAAGGGGGTGTGAGCACTAGTCCTGGATCCGGACAGAAATGTAAGCAAAAACCACGAATAAACTACAAATGTGGCTTTTGCAAAAAGAAAGGACACAGGGAAGCCGATTGTTTCTTTAAAAAGAAGTTGAGTGAACGAACTGCAAATAAAGCTGACGAGGTTCATTGTTGTTTTTTCGTTGACAAAGAAATCCCCAAATCACGCAACAATGAACATGCATTCACGCGCGCGAAGAAAATTCATGGGAATCTTAAACTTGCCGATGACAGTTCTACTTAAGTAAATGTGAAAGTTGACGTGCAAATCACTACCGCGAATAGTGTGACAGACTCTCTCACATTGAGAGACACTTTATACCTACCTGACGTCCAAACGAACCTCATCTATCGGGCAAAAATTGTTGATAACAACAAAGTGGCATTTGAGAAAGATTGCAGGACCATAAAATACATAAACGGTGACATTAAAGTTGTTGCGAATAGAATTGGTGGCTTATTCCACTTGTATCAAAGTGATCAGAGAGCGTGTACGGTCACAGAATCAAAAGTTTGGCATGATCGACTTGGTCATTTGAATTCGAGCAACATGGTCAATATGCTCAAGAACCAATGCACGATTGGTTTGAAATTCAACGAGTCAACTGACTTGGAAAACGATCACAGCTGTCTTAAAGGAAAGATAACGTCATCCCCCTTCACCAAACGAGAGGTAACTTCAAAAGAACTTCTGGAATCATCTCAAGGTGGTGCGAGTTATTTCGTAACTTTCATAGACGACTGCAATCGATGGTGTCAAGTCCACTTACTACATCACAAGGGAGAGGTTACTGAGAAGTTCGTCGAGTTCAAGAATCTAGCCGAAAATCATACAAGGCATAAGATAAAAATTCTTCAATCGGATAACGGCAAAGAATACTATAACGATAAAATGGATTTCATCCTAAGAAATGCAGGCATCCAACAACGTTTAACACCTCAGCACACCCCACATCAGAATGGTGTTGCGGATAGGAAGAACCGCACTCTGATTGAGGCTGCTTGGAGCATGCTACTCGAGTGCGGAATGCCGCTGTTCATTTGGGCCGAAGCCATAGCGACAGCCAATCACGTCAGAAATCGATGCACAACAAAAGGGTTATTTGAAGGGACTCCATATGAAAAATGTTTGGGTAAACGACCAAATATCTCGCATCTTCGTTTATTCGGGGAGAAAGCTATCTTCCTCGACAAGTCTCCCAATGAAAGTTTGAGCCCAAAGACAAGCAAGGAATCTTCGTTAGTTACTCTGAATGCTCCAAGGCCTACCGGGTATGGATACCAAGTTAACGAAAGATCCGTATTTCCAGGGACGTAAGATTCTGCGCTGAGCCTGGCCCCAGACGTACATCTGGATTCTTCCTTCAAGAAGAAGAGACATCCAGTCATAATGAAGGAGGTGGGTTCAATGAAGAGGCGTCCTCACACAAAGATGTCGAGATAAGTCTGAATGCTCTGGAAGATGACGAACCATTTCTTGCATTCGAGGTGAATGATGATCCACCCATGCTCGACAATGGAGATCGACAAGCTCATCAAGGCGCACCAAACACTGAAACCGATACGCTGGTAGAACAAGGACCCGGCAAACCAAAGTTTTTGCCTAGTGGAAGAGGGGGTTGACCCACCAAAATATACCAATCTTCGGCCAACTGGGATGATCAGGACATTTCTTTCAACGATCCGCCTGATGGTAAGGATACTGGGCATTTAAAAATCACATCATCTCAACAAACAGTTGAGCATATTGACGTTCAAAGTAACGAAAAAGGCGGATCGTTTCATGATGATCCCGTTTCAATGAATCCCTCAGAGATTCATATTGACAGTTTCATGAAGGGAACAGATCGCGAGGAATGGTTCAATGCTATCTATTTTGAGATCAGATGCTTGGTCACCAACTACACTTGGGAAATCGTCGATAGAATGACCAACGGTAGTGCAGTTATCCGAAGCAAATACAATCCAGATGGAACGCTACTTCGAAGGAAGGCTAGGGTGGTCACATGAGGTTTCACCCAAATACCGGGAATAGATTTTGTGGTCACCTTAGCTCCGGTCACCATGATCGAATAATTTTGGTTACTCATAGCTCATGATTATCAGCTCGACATTACAACGGCCTATCTGAATGGTGACATCGACACACTAACATTCATGGAACAGCCAGACTTGCTTGTTAAAGCACTACAAAGGATAATCAAGACTGAAAAAGACGACAGCATGGTTGGGAAAGCAATAGACTTGCTTCGGAAACTAGAATCCGATAACAAAGTCTGCAAACTTCGAAAAGCCATCTACAGACTCCGTCAAGCTGGTCGATAGTTGCACACTAGATTAAACGTAACCTTATATTCCATTGGGTTGCAGCCTACTAGCTCCAAACCATGTTGTACGTTTATAGTTGACGTAAACGCCCAGTCTACCTGCTTTTCTATGTTGATGACATCGTGATCGCTTCAGGAGACCCAGAACGAACCAGATGCATTAAATGTGAACTATCAAACAAACTTGATGTAAAGGACCTTGAAGCCATAAATTATTGTTTAGGAATTGAAGTGAGATTGTGACAGTAAAAAAAAAAATCTAACCTGAAATGTTGATAGATGTCGGTCGACGTCATGATCTCCCAAACCCTTAAAAATTGTCTTTGCAATGCCGTCTGTCTGTGTGTCTGTTGAAACTTAAAATTAAGAGTAGTTTAATAAAGGGCGAAAAAAAGAAAAAATCGATTTTCTCAAAATTGGCTCCAAAGATTTTGATTAAAATTCGTATCTAGACGTTGATTGAGATTATAAAATAAATTTGCTATTTGATTTTCTCATGAAAATGACTTTTGGGGTACTTTACAGAAGCTGAAATTTCCGCATCTCCACAATTATTTGAAATACTAAACAACTTATCATTGCAAAATTGTAGTACTATTAAAAATAAAAAACTTGTATACGAAATGAATTTTTATAAAACCAACAGTTTCTGAGAAATTGGCCTCTATATTAATACAATTTTGTGATCTTTAGTTGTAAAGAGATACTACTTAAGTTTTAACGCAATAATTCTCCAATGCTATAGAGTAATTAAATATAAGTCTCAAAAAGCTTATGTTATTTTCCCTTAAACCTCTTAGGAGAAATGTTAGTACAACAATGATATATCTCGATTTTAAACTCAATAGTCAATATTTACGTTTTTTATTGGTCAAAATTTAAAAATGATGAACTTAATATATGCGATGACCTGAAGATGCGCTACACCTAATAAAATGTCAACAATTTTAACCGGACGTATAAATTTTAATACGAAGTGTTGACCCTTGTGGACCCAATATTAATCTTTTTTATTGTGTGCCGAGCTAATAGGAATTAGCTCACACAGTCTAGTGTTTCTACCTTCCCTCAAGGAAATAATGACTCGACAAGAACTGAGGTTGAGATTGGACTTACCACGGCCTAGCCGATGCAGTGGTTGTGTTGTGGGATCGTCACTGATAAGCCACATTTAAATATAGTGGAGCTGCCAGTCACAGAAAAAAACAGATGGATTTGTGTTGTGGGATCGTCACTGATAAGCCACATTTAAATATAGTGGAACTGCCAGTCACAGAAAAAAACAGCTGGAGTTGTGTTATGGGATCGTCACTGATAAGCCACATTTAAATATAATGGAGCTGCCAGTCACAGAAAAAAACATTGATTCAAATTATTTCTTCTGACGCTTCTCCAAGCATCTATTCTTCATGCATGCGTGAAGACCCATCCGATGGCTATTGGTTTTATTGGTAACGTAGAATAAGTTGCATCCCTGTTTAAATGGCATGGTTCCAGCCCTTTATGATGGTTGATTGGGATTTTCGT
>CABFWO010003125.1:67274-96776 GCA_902155825.1 Timema genevievae | reverse complement strand
GCGCGGGAATAATGCCGGCCAATGCTGCCGACACAATACAGTGCATTCACAAGCTCACAACTTATCAGACATCAACATCCTCCTAGCAATATCACCCAGTACAGATACGATATATATATATACTCTCTCGGTACATCCTGGAAACTTGGACTATACTACAGATAAGCCACTTCCATTTTCATCCAGCCGTCTGATAACGATACAGTCTACCCAGTAGGGCTTTCTGTTTTACCCCGATAATAATTATACAATGGACCTTCCCCGTCACAAAACTCCCGACGAAATGGTTCTCTATAAATGATATCAAGATTTTAGAGGATAGAAGACTCTTGTGTGTTTATTACTATTATTTTTTTTAAAGTAATTCGAATAAGATCGGGAATTGTTGATTGTTTTTAGAACCTTTTTGAAAAAAAAAACACAAGTACTTGTGAGATTTTTTTTCCTGAGAAGGAAAAAATCGAGATAAAACTCAGTCACAGTTGTCGGAAGCAAACACTGTTTTACACTATGTTGAAACAAGATGAATAGAAGAAAAAAACGTTTAAAAAAAGAGAACAAAAGTTATGACAATCAGAGGAGACAAGAAATCATTAACTAATCGATAAAAAAAAAAGTATATTGTACATGTGTACTTATCGCCTACTAAAACATGATAGACATACTTTTGAAATTAGTAACAAGAAAAATAAATACGCAACCAAGATTCTGCAAACACCTCATTTGAATGATGGCATAATGACTTTATGTGCAATCTATATTATAGTGTTTAACATTCTTCTAGCAACAAGGAATAAATTATTCCTATACCTACTCTTGTAGGATTGATTAAAATACAATCGCACTACCTGCGAGGGAGATCGAACCAAGAGAGATTAAATACAAATAGAAAGATAGAAACGCTATACCCTGATTTTGGTTGGAAGAGCAGTTTAGAAAATTCATACACATTTATTGGCGGCTAACATTGATAACATTTTACCATATTATTTGTGTTATTGTATAGGTATTGACAATATCTATCAAAAATAACAGCTACAAATAACAACATTTGATGTACGAATACATAGAGTTGTTTTAGTAACTTGACAAATATATAAAAACTTACTGTTTTTCCTAACAAAATCATACTCTTTTTATTTGTATTATTATCGTCATTATTTGGTGTTCTGTCTCACGACAGATCCATTCCTTTTTGTCAGTGAACTTAGACCGCCAATGCGTCCTGTCATCTACCTAGAATTTTCTTCTTCCCTTAAAGTCATCCAATATTTGAATCCTCCTCCTTCCTAAGCTCCTATTTCCCTCAACCTTTCCTTCTATGACGTTGTTCAGAAGACAATTTTTCCTAAAGTTGTGTCCGATCCAGTTTGCTTTGCACATCCAAAATGGTTCTCTTCTCACCCACTCTTGGTAGGATTTCATTTATCGCCCTGTCTGTCCACCTGATCCTCTCAAGTCTTCTCCAGCACTACATTTCAAATATCTCCAAGTATTACTTTTCCATCTTCCTAAGAGTCCAAGTTTCTGCTCCATATAATGTACGTGATTTGTGTCAAGTGAGTCAGCTGCTTGAAGGGAAATATCCTTACTGCGTTATTCCTTGTGGAGATGTAAGTTATGACTCATGAGGCATAAAAACCCCTAGTGCCATTCTCAATTATTTTAGAATGTTCTGTTTTTAAACTATTAAAATATGACTTGATTTGTTTGAGGAAGGTCAGTGCTGCGATATTTCGCGTGAAACGTTAAAAAATTTGCTAACTTCAGCTTTAATTGAAATTTGTTATAAAGTAGAATAGCTAAAAATGTAAGGTTTTTCTAACCCCTTAGGGACATGTTGATATACTTTGCCTCCATTTTGGTGAGATACATAATATTTTTAAAAACCAAACCCTTTCTTAAATGACGCGGGATTTCCGGACTGTGAAACGCATCCAAATGCTCTAGGAGATGACCGCCTTAAGAAAAATTCATTAATCAGAGTATAAACTGAAATTTTGTTTCTAAAACAATCCACCCACCTGGTCTATTTGCATCTTGATGACCTGTTAGGGTAGGGGTTGAAAAGGTATAATTTGAGCTCCCCGTCACAGGCAAACTAAACTAGATGAATCTGACATTTGATCTGCATGTCCACCGTTGCGGGTAATAGTTATATATTTGTTTGGTTATAATTTTGATGGGACAATGAGATCATACACTGGTGTAGAATCCAACTAACCCACTTCGGTGGTTAAATGGTCTTAGGCATCACTTTTGCAATGACTGAATTGCCATTGATAGGGATATAGAGGTTCGAACCTCAATCGGATATACTTAATTTTTTAAAGTGGTTTATTATTCTCCCTTTACGCAAATTAAGGTAATTTTTTTAAATTAAACCTTCCCAACGCTTAACTTAATAGTTTAAATAGGTATGCGGATAACACAGATGGGTATTAAGAAGCATTGAAAAAAATCTTAGAGTCGTATCATATTTGCTAATCATATAAACTAAAAATATATAACATTAATTAATACCTGGAGCACAGAGAAATATTAATTTTGTATCCGGACACACAAAAGTTTGAAGAAAAGTTTCATGGAATCGAACCAAGGCTATTAACCATCGGGTGTAGACGAATTCACACCCTAAGGTAAGTTAGCAATTATTGGAACGTTAAATATCTAATGGGTATCATGTTCTGGCATCTCCTGGAATCGAACCAAGGCTAATAAATATTGGATGTAAACTAACTCGCTACTAAGATAAGTTAGCAATTGGCACGTTAGATCTCTAATGGGTATCATGCTCTGGCATCTCCTGGAATCGAACCAAGGTTATTAACTCAAATCAAGGCTATTAACTATCAGGTGTTAACTAACTCGCTACTAAGGTAAGTTAGCAATTGGCACGTTAAATATCTAATGGGTATCATGCTCTGGCATCTCCTGTAATCGAACCAAGGCTATTAACGATTGGATGTAAACGAATTACATACTAAGGGGAGTTAGCAATTGGTACTTTAAATCTGTAATGGGTATCATGTTCTAGCATCTCATGGAAATGGTCTCCTTCCGGATGTCGCAATGTGGTCACCGTGGCTTCACTTCCTTTTCGTTGACTTGCCCATGTACGAACTGCTCAGGATAACGATTTGATTCTGTTTAGCGCACATTAACATGTCTCAACAATTAAATAGCCAAAGCTATTATTTATGCTATTAGTGGGAATTACACCACCATCTAGATATCATATTCTGACAATTGAAAAATGACACCTGGACACGGGAATCGAACCCTAGCCAAACTAAGCCAAAGGTCCCGGGTTCGATTCCCGTGTTCAGGTGTCATTTTTCAATTTTCAGAATATCTCAACAAGATATAAATTCATTTCATCTCAATATACTCATTTTATTTAGTTTTTCAAATATATACAGATAATTTTAAATTCAAAATTTTAGAAAGAAACTTAAATAAAAGTATTAAGAGTAGCCATTTTGTTTGGAATATTTATAAATGTTTAGAAATAAAATTTTAAAATAATATATATTGTAGGCCCTACATATATAATTATGTACAAGGACAAGTCTTTGAATAAATAGTTGTACTTATTTTCTAAATTAAAAGCCTTATTGCATTTTGTTTAGCTACTTAACACTTTAAATTAGCAAAACTTCTAAAAAAAAAAAATTGAGAATGACGTAACGCAAAATTCATTAACTATTACGAATTGCTAAAAACCAAAGATTTGAAAATATATTTTTGAGTTATTTATTAGTTTGGGCCTAGTGAGTTTTAGTTTGGATGAAAAATTAATTTTCACATTGAGGTTAGGCCTATATCTGCAAATTAAGACGTCAAATGTAAAAAAATTGTGGGAAACTTAGCGAACTCAAACACAAAATTAGTGTCACCTTATTGACGCCCTAATATTAATGGAAAAACTAAAAAAATAACAAAATACATCTTTAAGTTCAACATTAAATTCCCAATTTATGTATTAATAATTACAGTTTGATATATAAGAATAGCTTATAATTTAACTATGTAAAAATATTAATAACATAAAATCTTGAATTTCTTAGCCTAAATTTATTGTATTAATAAAATTGAATTTTTTTCAAACTATCCAAACTTCCATTTTTTAACCAGTTCTCGCTCTTTAATCCATGATAGTGTACCTTCAAAAGTTATATTATTCAAAAGTATGCCGCGAACGGAAAAAGTTGAAAACCACTGGTTTATGTACTTAAAATGATTCCTCCTTAAACAGTTTCTTTAAACGATGTTTTAACCTTCTAGGAATGACATCATAGAATTAGGAAAATTGTGACAGTCTTTTAATCCGTGGGCCTGACAGCTTACCTTACCTTAACTTGTTTTTTGTTTATTTTACCAATGGACATTAGGCCAGTATTGAAAGCATTTTAGTATATTTTTTATCACCACGTCTTACTAGCTTCCCAGGTTATAGGTAGGCCTATTATAATGATAAACTACTATAACGGGGTAAGGATTAAAAAGGAAGCATCTTAGAGGTAACCCACCTGCATTCGCTCGGAAGGAGAGTGGGAAACCATTTAGGAAAAACCACCCTGGGTAGATCTAAATGGGATTCGAACCCCGATCTCTTCAGCAAGTCAGTCTAACACGAGAGTAACGCCTTTAGCTGTAAATTACATTTTTTTTCCCCTCTTGTAATTAATTAACCTCCTCAAAATAGTAGTACGATATTATGGTGTTGATTTGGAATTTATTAAACTAATAACTATGCTAGCAGCCACGTAGTTCAAGACAAATGTGTATTTAGAATTAAATAGCGGGTTTGATTCCCGTGTCCAGGTGTCATTTTTCAATTTTCAGGAAATGTGTATTTATAGAAACGTTTATGCGAGGATGTCAGATCCATGTAAATGAGCCATCCCTCGGGTTGGTCCACTAATGAAGCTTAGAAATTTTCTATATTCCCCAGGCTTTCGAGAAAACTTTTTTTTTACCAGTATTTATATGAAACTCACCCACTTCGGTGGCCGTATGGCTTAAGGCGTCACTCTCGCAGTAGACTGGACTGCCGATGACGGGGAGATCGGGGTCCTAATCCAGGTCGGAGGTACTTTCCTAAATATTTTCCCACCCTACTCCCACGTAAATGCGGGTACACTTACTCTAAATTCAACCATCCTTATATCCAACACATTAGCGTAATTAGTACGTATGCGTACAGCCCGAACCGGTAGTAAAACGCGATGCTAAAATAAATAATAGGCTTATATAAAAATGTCTAAATAAAAAAATTGTAATTTTCACTGTTTTCTATTAAATGTTTGCCACAAGGGAAAAAATGTCAGTGCTCTTCGCAAAATCGCATGAATCTGGGATAAAATTAATCATTTGCACTGGGTTTACTCTCTTCTATTCCGTATTTTTAAATTATTTGAAAATAATGATGAATCTTTTAAATGTTCCTGATTTATTAATGTACTTCCCTATCAAACCAAATTCGTTGAGTTTTCCAGGATTTTTCTGTTATATTTAAAATCCACAAAATTGTTGTCAATTCCATTATCTTAGTTCCTAATCGTGATTAAAACTTAGGTGCAACGACTAGTTGATGTATTTTCAAACAATTATCTAAGGGCCGTATTATAATTTAGTCTTGGGACGCAACTAATCTCCCGGTATACAAATAACAAGCACTTTAGGCCAAATTTGGGGATTGTCTGATTGCCAAATATAACTTTTTAATACGACCCTAAGGGCTGTTTTTATAGTCTAATCTCGGGAGTCATCCAATCTACCGGTATGCGAATAGCAAGCATTTCAGGTCGAATAAGGGTTTGGCTGACATTCAAATACGTGCTAAAGTCAGCTCTCAAAGAAGAATTAATTGGGTTTATAAGAAGCCACCTTCAAAAGGTATGATTTTTTTATTTTTTTATTTTTTTTTTTTGCGTGTTTAGTTTTGTAATAGCCTATCAGACAAACGGTACTATGGACAAATGGTTGAATGTATTTATTCTGGTGAAAAATACATTAGTAACAATAATTGTCAAAATTAGATTTCGCACTTAGTAAGAAAATTACCCAGCCAAAGATTTAATTATCTTTGAGTTTAAAATGAATATTTCTTTCAACAGATTTTATTGATATTTTTTATAAATCAGAGAAATATTAATTTCTAGTTTGGTGTTTGATCTTCCTTGCGGAACCCATTTTGGTGAAGGGGTGTTTAATTTTAAAAATGATTTTATTTTATTACATATTTAGCGTTATTGATGATTTTTTAAAGATTGAGTTATAGAATGACCAAAGTTTGCAAAAAATATTTACTAAAAAAATGTGAAACCTAATAAAAGGTGCTCAAATAAGCCAAAATTTCACAAGAAAAAACGTTAAACTTCATACACATATGTATGACGTTAAACTTTTAAGTCAAGAACGGTGACCTGGCGGTCTAGGGGGTCTGTGCTGGGGTTCAATCCTTGGTCATGGCACAGATTTATCTGATTTCCAAACCCTTCCTTCACCTCTGGCAAGACGTGTATTAATCACAACTTGTGAATGTGGGGAATGCCAGGCCTCCACCGTGGTTCGGATTCCACGTTAAATTGTAGGTCCTCCATTTCATCTCACAATCGCCCTTACCATTGCACATTAGCGTAAGTGCGTATAACCCGAACGGGTAGTAAGACGCGGTGCTAATAATAATAATAATAATAATAATTTAAGTCAAGAAAGTCTTAGATCATCATATAATTAAATCTAGGAGGTTGACAACTTTTTATGAGGTTTGCCCAGTTAGTAAATGTTTGTATGTACAATCACATATAAATATAATAACTGAGCCATGTTCCCTCTACTCAAATGAAGGTACAGTTCCTCTGAATTCTACCCTCCTCATCCCTATCCCATCGATGAGATTAAAATGAGCGTAGTCGGGACGGGTAAGACGCGGTGGGAAATAAACGATTAGGAATGTATAATGTATTTTTAAATAACATCCATTTACTTGGTTGAATTTTTGACACTCCTAATTTTTTTTTCAGAACAATTTCAAATTCCACGCAGCAAAATCAGTCAATTATGGCGCCCACGCTTCACACCTCTCAAATAAAACTAAAGTATTTGGTAAAATAGTAAGATTCAACTTTTAACTGTTTTTTAGCCGCAGAATAACCCATTATTTTCTAAGTGATGGTTAAAAAATTAAATTTAATCATGTTTATTATTCGTGAAGTATCGTGACAAAAAGCGATTGACAACATAAATGTCCACGCTTTAAAAAAATACTTCAGTGTCTAGTAAAATTACATACGTTACCGATAGTCCAAAAAATATTTTTTTTATTTAGTTTGAGGTATTTATCGGGCACTTTATGAACCGAGTGACCATATCAGCATACGACTTGTAAACTAACAGATACAACATCCAGTGCCGGGCCGTTAATTCATAACTTATGAAAGGGGAAACCCACATTTCACCAATTACAAATTTTTCAGTCATGCCGAGAAGCGAACCTGGGACCCTTAGTTCAGTAAAAAAGACACGCTACCGAATGAGCCAAGGTGTCAGACAATGTCTTAACACTTAAGTTAGGTCTAAAGAGTAGCGTTTTACTTAAGTGTGTTATACGCTGAAATGGGTATACCATGCAGCTGTCCCTTTTGACAATGTTAACCAGTCTACTCCCCCCCCCCCCGCCCCCCTTTCTAAAAGCGGAAACATCGAATGATCAAGAGGTTATCACTTTCTAAGTGAATGTCTACTATATAATTAAGGACTTTAACGTACATGCATCCCACCCCTGCGACTGAGAGGGGACCAACTTCAGATCTATTGGAACCTGGTTTGAGCCCCAAAGCTTACGAAAATAATTTAGTATTTTTTTTATTTATTTTTTGGCTCGGCACAATGTATAGTGTGATTCAAATATAGGAAGAAACTTTTAGAAAATTAAAATAAATGTTAGTCAACGCCTTTATTCAGTCGGCAATGCTTTTACCTATTACTCTTGAAGTCCCGGGTTCAATTTCCAGCAAAGTCGAATGGTCCTCATCCGGGATTTATTAAAAAAATTCTACTCCTATATAATATATTCTCTAGAAGATAATTAGAATGGTCGTAGCCTGATTTTTAAAATTTTAATTCGATACCCTTAAAATTTAAAAGATATTTGGAGTTTGTTTTCAATCGTTTCATATTCTAAAATATAAGAAAGAGAAGGGGGGCTGAAATTAATCAATATGGGAGGGGGGTAATTTATTTTCGGGATGCCATGACGCCCCCTTTACCCTCTGAAATCCCACTCACCCAGTTTTGTCACCATTGGGTATACCTTTATTTAAGAAGTGCTTTTTGTGAGTTTTCAGACTTGGAGGGAGGAGGCGGTATTTAATGTTAAATTTATGGCACTTAATGTTTAATCTCTGCGCTTAGTACCATAAAAATAAACCCCAGATAGCATTATGCTGTTTATGTTTATCACCGCGTCTTACTACCTGATCAGGTTACCCACATATATAATTATTCTTATGGGGTAGGAATGAGGAAGAAAGCATTTCAGAACTAATCTAACCGAATTTGTGTGGAAGGAGAGTGGAAAACCATTTAGGAAAAACCACCTCCAGTAGACCCGATTGGGATTCGAAGCTCGATCTCCCTGTCATCAGCAAGCCAGTCTAACACGAAAGTGACGGCTTATGCCGTTCGGCCACTGAAACGGGTAGCAGCATATTAAGGCATTTAATATTCTTGATACACGCCTGGGTGGCGTAGTTGACTAACGAGCTAGTCGTGTTGAGCTCGACCACCGAGGACGGGGAGATCGATGGTTCGAATCTCGGTCGGGTGAACTGGGAGTGGTTTTTCCTAAATGGTTTTCCACTCTCCCTCCACGCAAGTGCGGGTTCACTTCCTATAAATTCAACCCTTCCAATTCCTAATCCAATAGCGTAATTAGTACTTAAGCGTACAACCCGAATGGGTAGTAAGACGCGGTGCTAAAAAAAAATTATTCTTGATTAATTTTTGCCTATGGAAGTGCCTTCCAAAAACCCCCGAAATGTTGGCCTAGCTACGGCTTTGTTTACATCGATTAAAATGTTAAGAAAGACCTCCAACATTTTAGAACAAAAATGTGTTAGGCAAGAAAGTACCGATTGTCCCCCGTCCCCTTAAAAATATGTTTGAAATAATTCAAATTTCGCTTGAACGCATGTTTCTACCGTATCAAAGTTTTAAAGCGTTTGTGGAATTTGATAGGAAACAGTAAACAAACGTATCAACAAGCAAATGTATAATCTTTGATCACGTTAAAACCAAATAAATTAATAACTTCAAAACTACGCATAAGAAAGTTATCAAAACTAGATTTTTTTTGTTATTGTTTCTTTACTAGATATTTTGTGAAAAATGCGTAAACTATGTTGGGCTTTATTTTACATTGCGTGGCACATACAGAGAATAATATTTGACCTTCGCGCTACTGAAAATGCAATGTATGCAGAAATAAGAATAACTGAAACTTCAACTTGAAGGTGTGTATTAAACTAAACAAACACGCTAAGTGCAACGCACACTATTATTTTGTTTGTTTTACTTTAGGAAATAAATTTTACCATGTATTGATAGTTAATTAATCGGTTTTACTTATTCTTAAAGCATTCTAAATTGTTATTGCCTGGAGCACCGCGTCACACCTGGTTAGCATCACGTGAACATTGGACATCTTTCGAATAAATGAGGTAAAATAAAAAATAAAAACAAATCTTATCATAAATTAAGGCTTCATTATTAAAAGCTGGCCTATACCTTCGCCCCAATTCATAAGATTTAAACCGCAAAACTAAAACCAACCGATAGTCCACAGAATAATGAAAATGATCACATTAAAGTGATCTCATTTATGTTCATTCCCATAAAAATTGCTGTTTTAAAAAGTAAGAAACGCCTATTTGGGTTAAATTTAAAGTACAGCCTATAGTTCCTCAAGATTAAATTGGGACGCATGCGCCGTTTACCAAAACAAAAAGTGCTTTGGCGCGAAAATTTGAATTGATGGCATGTCACCAATGGAACGAATTTCAATAATGGTCCATGTTCGTTGATGAGAACGCATATACATAATTATGAATGACTATGAAACACATACAAAACAAGGCTAATTTGTTTATATTTATAGAACTGTGATAGGCCTACCTTTTAAAAGGAGAAGAGTGATTGTTGCATCAATTATACAATGTATAAACAATGACGATTCCTGTATTAATGCATGCTACCAAAACCCTAAATACGCGAGCACAAATTAATTAAACTAACATCAGACGCGCATAAAATACATTTTGGTACTCACGTTTTAAAGGTTTTGGGTTGCTCTGTTTACGTCGAGACATTATTTGATGATGTCAGCGTACCATGAAAATGTCAATCCATCGAAATAAGTTATTTTATTTTAAAGCTCAATGTTTATAGTGATCACATATTTTAATGACGTCACTTCTAGCAAGATGGCAGCTGGAAATGAAAGAACTGTCACTATTAAAAGTTGTTTACAAGGCCCAAAATCTGAAAACATAGTGGAATGCTCATTGTCACTAAATATTGTTGGTGTCATTGGTTGTCACAATTATAATTTCTTGTAGTGTCGCGTAGTTATAATGATTAATGAAGTCGCAAACAATGTTTATAAGAAACATGGAAAACGTGGATTTTTTTTACAAAGATATAGCGCTTTAAAACGTCAACAAATAAGTTTGTAAACAAAAACGAAAACAAACTAAACGATTACTAAAAAACAAACGCTAAATCTAATAATGACAAGCATAGTGACGTAATATCAAACTACACCCAATGTATAAATTATTGTAAACACCAAAGTACCGCCACCTGCCACGGTTTGTGCGCGACTGGCGACTAGCCGGCTCACTTCTACTTTCAGATGTCTCATCCCTCCACAATAGTTCCACTCCAGGCCACCAGTAGCACCACCGACATTCGAACACCCTGGCGCTGGCGCTTGAATTGTTCTTCAGGACACAACAATGTAAAGCTATACTCGCTTTAAAAACAAATCACTTTGTAAGATCAGAGTATGATTATAAATTTATTTTAAGACACAAAAACTACAATATTCAAATTCCTTAAAGATAAGATATTGTTGTCAGCATTTAATAAATGTACTTTGTGTAGATATTAGGCATATTATTTCAATGAGTTTAAATAACGGTTTTTTAGAGGCGGCTAATTTAAGAAACAAATGTGCAATAAATGAAGGATCTTATATTGCACAAACTTTCTAGTAAATATTCCTTTGTATTTGTTGCTTTAGATAAAGCACCTTAGGTGTTGAAATTTACGTTTTCATATTAACTTTTGAGTATGCGCGCCTATTTGATAACATAAGTGGGCGTGTGGAGGATAAGAAAATCCCCGAGCAAAAGTCTAAATTAAAACGTAAATCAATGTTTGTTAGTTTTTTTATATAGATATGTGAACATAAATAAACACCTTGTGAATTTTGTAAAATGTTGGGATTTCAAAATTATACTGTCTTTTAAACCAAATTATTTTGATAAAATCGTTTTTTAATTATTGTTAATATATTTCTTTAAGTAACATCGTATACTTTTCAAAACACAATTTATTAATAATGACCAAACATTTATTTGATTGCTAATCGTTCTTGAGATATTATTATCCACAACCTCATAAGACACACGTATTCTAATGAAGTTAAAATATAAAATATATATCAGATTAGGTATTTCTTATGGAAACATTTCCTCTAAACATACCTCCTTATCCTTACCCCATTAGTGTAAATATGCGTTAGTATGACGCGGTGCACACATATAAAAATAAATAAGAAAAACAGTATCTGAGGATCTATTCTCTTCATCGCATAACTTATGTAAAAGTTTTAAAATTCGAGCTTGTGTTTGCTATTGGATAAAGCCACGCCAGTGTTGGCTTATTAACAGTAATGACCACTTACTTCCCAAAATTATACCAAATTCTATCCCTTTAGCATTTAGTGACCTGAGGGTCTTGACTACATTAGTTAAAGATAGAATGAAAACTCGATTTACGTTTTTGTACGAGAGCATAATTGAAGAATTCGTCAATAAAGATTCTGGCGATTGTATTTATTCTGCAAATAAGTGATTAGTTTAACCTTATAAGAAAAGCTTATATAGAATTGCCGAAAAAAATGACAAAGCTTACATCTATTCTAGACAGCAGTGGTTCCCAAATTGTGGATCATAAACTGATTTTTGATGGGTCGTTAAAAAATTTTTGTAATTGTATGAAAATAAAAAATTATGAAAAAATTTGAAAATGAAAAAATGGCAGCAAAAGAAATTATCAGCAAGCCATGTTATTTATTTTTATTTAGCACCGCGTCTTACCACCCGTTCGGGTTATACGCTTAAGTACTAATTAGTCTAATTGGTTAGGAATTGGAAAGGTTGAATTTAGAGGAAGTGAGCTCGCATTTGAGTGGACGGAGAGTGGAAAACCATTTAGGAAAAACCACCCCCAGTTCACCTGAGTGAGATTCGAACCTTGATCTCCCCGTCCTCGGCAGTCTAGCTCAACACGAAACTAGCGTGTTAGCTAACTACGCAACATAGGCGGTTTTTTTGGGGGGTTTTCCCATGTTCATTTAAGCTAGGTGGGTCACAAAAGTTTGTCGTTTTAAATATATTAGGTCGCGGTTCTAAAAATGTTGGTTAGCACTGTTTTAGAGTGTCTGATAAAGTTAATAACAAATTAGGTATCAAAATATCTATAGAAAAAAGTACAGAAACAATAAATGTAATATGTTAATACCCTCTTAATGCCCCAATGTACATTTCTGGGTTTGTGTTCTAAATATAGAGCTGCTATAATCGATGGCGGGTTCAATTGCGTACCCAGGGCGAGAGGGCATTTACCCTCCCTCCTTTCCAAAATCACAAATAATCGTAATAAAGCCCGCATAAGGGTTCACGTGGTCTAACGCACTGGTCGGCAATCTACAGTCCGCGTGCCGGATCCAGCCTGTTGACTGATTTTATTATCTGCCCCGCAAAATATTCAGCAAACAATTATTGTGTTTATAAAAACTATTACTATATGAGAAATATTGAAATTTTTTGTTCGGCATTTTTATACAAACCAACCCACCAAATTATTATTTTTTAACTCATACACCCTGCGATACCCAAAAAGGTTACCGATCCCTGGTCTAATGCTTCACTCTCGTGCTGGACTGAATTGCCATCGAGGGGAAGATCGGGGTTCGAATCTCGGTCGGGTGTACTGTTGAGGGTGGTTATTTCTCCAAATGGTTTTACACTCTCCCTCCATGAAAATGTGGGTACACTTTATTTAAATTTAACCTTCTTTGTTCCTAACATATTAGTGTAACTAATATATTTGTGTACCACCTGAATTTATATTAAGACAAGATGATAAAAGCTTAAAACATATTAATATATAATAAGTATAACTATAATAATAATAAAAAATATATAAAGTGTCGAATGCGTAGGCTACATTTCACACTCAGCTTACGACTTAATATTCAAAGGATACACCAGATTAAACATGCCGTTAAAATTCAAAATTGTAAAAAAAAGAGCAGAGACCCCTTACATAGTCAATGTCCCCTATCACCCAAAGTATAGTTCTACTCAACAGTCTGGTTGGTTCTCACCAGCCCCCACACCGTCACAAACAGATAACTACCAAGGATAACAGCGTTATCTCGTTTGTTGTTTTTTTTATCAAGGAGATACAAGGAGAACTTCCTCTCTTTCAGGAAGTCTTGTCGACTTGATCCGAGAAGCAGAAAATTGTCGTTTGGTTTGTCTTTTCACTGCGCATGTACAGTAGATATTTTCACCGCATCTTACTACCCATCCGGGTTATACGATTTTAAATAATTCTAATGGTGTAGGGATGTTTAAGGTAGAATATATAACAAATATACCCGCATAAAATAGCCTCTGTACGCCTGGTCCGGGCCTCTCCGTCACCGGCAAACCAAATTGGACGAGTCTACAGAAGAGATAATACACCACGGAAGTTACGTGGTGCTACTTGAGCCAGGTTGAGTCCATCAACACTGGGGTTCACTAGTGTCAATGCTCAAGTGATAAAAACAACTTCCAAATGTGCAGTTGTTAAACAACTCACTTTTAACATGTTCGTCATAAACAGACCACTGTAATCTCAATTTGAAGTCTTCTTAAGTTATTTGTGAGGTAGTATTATGAAGAGGGGGTTGGGTCGCTATCTCAACATAGTTTTGTGTAAGCCGGCTGATTGACTCGAGAAGGATATTTGTGTTTTCTCTCTAGTGATACCATCTTTAAAATTAGCTTTTTTTTAATAACTGTTGATGGCACCTAATGATACCCGTGTTGAAGGACTCAAGCTTTCCCACGGAGCGCAGCCATTTTAATCTGGAGGCTGTTGGTCTGGTGTATCCTTGCCTGTGAACGAATCTGGCATTTGGTTTGTGTACACCTAAAATTAAGGGTAGGGGAGACTGGGGCTGATTGTAACAGAGGCAGGTTGTAATAGTAACGATAGTTCCACCATTATTCGCTTGAGTGACTTGTCAGTTTGGTCACAATAGCATTGGTGAAAGCTTTCAGTTTTAGTTGTGATTCTATGAGAATCGGAAGTATGTACGAGCAGCAAGAGAAAAACAATCATTTTTCTATAGGGTAAAAAAATATTTTTCAATAGACTTTTACCTCTATTCTCAGTAATTTACATTGTTTTGTAATACTTTTTTTCAGCACACACTATTTTTTGTAGTTTTGGCTTTCAGAATATGCCCCTAGCCTTTCTGTTAAAATATGGTTAGCCCTTATAAATTAATAATTAGTTTAATGACGTCATGTGGGGTAAGTTGTAACACCACGTTTTGTTTGTTACAACCAACCCTGTTGCCTGTTACAGCCTGACCCGCTTGTTTTGTTTCGATATTTCGAATGATATTAGTGTCCTATGAAATTTTACAGTACCACATGTATAATCACATTTAATTCTACTTCCAAGTATAAAAAATACTTGTGATTTTTTCACTCTATTTCCGTTTAGCTACTAAAGAGTTATGAGTAAAATAATAAAATATAATATGTCATTTCATATGTGGAACTACAAGAGGAAGTCTGATCGAGGTAGCACTGATGTTGATGTGTTGGAGAGAGCAGCTTAGCTTGTGAGATAGGGATCATCCATCAGACAATCTGCAAAAAGTTATGGCATCTGCAATTGACCCTTACAAAATACATCGCAAGGAAAACTAAACGTAAGCTGTGAAACTACAATATAATTATATTAAATTCGACTAAATCCCTCATTCTTATTTGGAGCTATTTTTTTGATTGGCAGCAATTTTAAATATGAATACAAAGAAAAATCTAACTCAAGCTTAAAAATAATGTAGATGAAAATTATTAACCATAGCTAGTTTGTTAATTCTATTTTTATATGACATTTAGAAAATATTAATTTCTCGAAATGTAATTTGCAGTTTTCTCCTAATTAGCTAACCGAACGTGTACTGACTTAGTTTGTGTCTTGTTTCAGGAGCAAATGAACCTAGGCCTGATCCTCAAGTGGACTGGAAGCCTCTGGCTGGAAATTATGGAAACAGACAGGTTTTCACTCCAATGCAGGAGACTGCTCTTCTTACTTACATCGAAAATTGCTCGGATATTTATTTTGGACCCATACCGCACGATTTGCGATGTATTGTCTAACTGTGTGGGAAGCACTACAATGTTACGATGCCAAAAGCCCGGAGTGACAATGAAACAGCTGGTGCAGACTGGCTCTCATCATTTTTAAAGCGTCATCCGTCATTATCGATTCGTACTCCGGAGGCTACTAGTATAGGCCGAGCATCCAGCTTCAAACGTGTCAATGTTTCAAAGTTTTTTGATAAACTTTCTGAAGTTTACGATAGGTATTCATTCACTGCAAATGATATTTGGAATATGGACGAGACCGGAGTCCCCACTTTTCAAAATCCCTCAAACATTATTGCAAGAAAAAGTGTAAATCAAATAGGAGCGATGACTTTAGCTGACAAAGGACAACTTGTTACGTTAACCGTTGCTGTTAATGCTGCTGGAAATGCTATTCCTCCAATGTTAATCTTTTCCGGGGTAAGATTTTATTACCACTTGATCAGACATGGTCCAATAGGTTGCATAGTTGATGGAAATAAATCTGGATGGACAACAGATACTGAATTTCTGATTTTTCTCAATAATTTTGTTGATTGTGTTCGTCCTTTTCAAGAGAGGCCTGTCCTTCTTCTCCTAGACAACTATTAGTAGCATTTAGCGCCAAAATTTCTTGATTTTGCTAAAACTAATATGGTCGTAATACTTTCCTTTCCACCTCGTTGCACTCATTGGCTTCAGCCACTAGATCGAAGTGTTTTCAGACCACTTAAAAGACAAATAAACATAGCAAGGGTTGCTTGGATTAGAAATAATAAGACCCCAGGTGGTACCTTTAGGCCTATGACAATATTCCACATCCCGTCCATTTTAAAGTAGCATTTCCGATTGCCACAACACCAACAAATATTCAACATGGATTCCAGAAATGTGGAATATTTCCTTTTAATAGGGAATTATTTCAGGATGCCACCTTTTCCTCATTTGTGACGGACAGGCCAAATCCAGAGCCAACACCAGATCCACGCAATGAGGCATCTTCTGGAATATCATTAGTTCTGGACAGACCCATCACACCAATTTCTGGTTCAACTAAAACCAATAATGAGATTTCTATCAATCCGGTAGGAGTTGCTGGTCCATCCAGTGCCAATAATATCTCCCAAAATTTGGCTAAGTTTTCCCCGGAGCTAGTTCAGCCACTTCCAAAATCAGCTCCAAGAAAAACAAAGGGTGGGAGGAAAACCAGGAAAAGTGCCATTTTGACAGATACTCCAGAGAAGAACGCATTGAGGAAGAATATGAAAAATTACAACAAAAAAGGAGCGGTTAAGAGGAAGATAAAACTGAGTAGTCCAAAACAAGCTTGGGCCAAAACGTTTGCAAAGAAGAAATTAGATCCAGGACGCTCATCAGAAGAAGAGAGTGAATGTTTCTGTTTAGTGTGCTTGGAACCATTCTCTTCGAGTAAACCAGGTGAGGAGTGGGTTCGCTGTTTGGACTGTCAGATGTGGTCACATTTTTTTGTGCAAAGAAATAAAAAATGTACATTTGTCACAGTTGCCAGTCAGTTGAACTCTCGGAGTAAGCTTTGATTCTGTGTTTTATTTTGTAGCCATACTCATCATAATGTTAAATTAGAATTTTGGGATTTTTTAAATCTTTGTATTGTTATATTTTTGTAACAAAATATACCTTAAATATTAATTAATTAAAATGATTTACAATAAAAATGTGATTTTATGATAATACAAATTTACTATTACAACCAACCCCAAAGTCTGTTACAACCTACTAAGCTGGGGCTGGTTGTAACACATTACATCAAAAAGGTTTTTAATTTATAGTGCAATATTAGCTTTATTAATAATGTTTTAAAAACTGTATTGTGAAATATCAGAGTTTCCTTTATTCGTATGCTTTGCCAAATATTTTCTTATACATTGTAGGAGATGCAAAAAAAAAAAGTAAGTAAGTAAAAATTGTTACAATCAGCCCCGGTCTCCCCTAGTTTACTGAATGGCAAAAATGAAAAAATTGATTTTCTTGAAATCCGCTCTAACGATTTTGATTAAGTTTGGTATCTTGGCATGGGTTAACATTACAAACAAAATGACTTTAGGCTTACATAAGAGCAAATTTCCAATTTTGATCGTATCTCCGTAAATATCTCAGATACGAAATAACTTATCATTGTAAAGTTGTAGCACTATTAGAATTTAAAAAACTTTTAGTTGAAATTTAGTCTTATAAAACCAATAGTTTCTGAACTATAATCAAATATAAATTTTTTTTAGAGGTCCTTGAAAAGTGAAATAGATTGTTATGCTTTTTGGTGACCAAAGAGGTTCCTCTTTTCTCAATGTTTCTGTAACAGTGTATATTACCTCATTTATGCTCTTTGGCGGTGTGTTTCTGCAATAGTTTATATTATTTCGTTTTACAAATCTTACTAGTTTTTAGAAAATGCCTCTATTTTAAGATACGTAAAAAACAAGAGAGAATGCATCTCATAATTTACCATTTTGCTATGCCAGATATATTTAGTTGTCACCATATCCACGACTGGTTTCATTGCTATACATCATCATTATCAGCAACATCAGGTATCAATGAAAATAACAAAATTTTGTTCAGACATAAAGCACTTAGCTATAAAGGGTTCGTCATAGAGCAAATATTTGGGAAGATAGACAAGTAGGGTTTGCAGTCATGAGCAAAATAAATAGTAGCTTAAGTCCGATTTTTATTGGAAGAGACTTCTTTGGCAGTTAGAAAAGTTACTAGATCGACTTTCACGTATCCATACGTCAAGTTTACTCAGCTGTAACGTTTTATACATATTACGGTACTTAAAAAAATCATGAATAAAAAGTAAAATTTTATCATTTTTGGCCGCAAAAAAAAGTTTTTATTTTATAAACGTTTCTTCATATGAAAATTGGACTGTATTGTTGTATGGATATAGAAATATTCTCAAGAATAGAGTAGGACAGCTCTAGGACGTTTGGGGGTACGAGAAAAAAAATATGATTGAGTAAAAAGCTACATATGGCAACAATGTAAGACAAAGAAACAAGTTGTAAGATTAATTAAATGTTATGGCGAAGACCTATGTGGTTTTCCTTCATTATTTGACCTTGAGAAAAGCCTAAGTTTTCCCCTTAGATAACAAGTTATATCCCAATCACTAAAATGGCTTAGGCTTTAGGTTAAGATACAGACGCTCACAGAGACAGACGGCATCGCGAAAACTACCTTTTCAGGTTCAAAAGGTCAACATCCATCAAAATCTTGAGATCGATTTTTAATAATCACTATACTCCCTCTCTCCGAGGGCTCAAGAAAAAGTTAAAAGCTATGCAATATGGCTCACTATAATTATAATTATTATGTGCTGTTGAATATAGTCCAACACCTTAGCTTAGTCGGGAGCGTGTCTGCCTACTGAGCTAAGGGTCCAGGATTCGATTCCCGGCAAGGCTTAAAATGTATCATTGATGAAAATATGGTTTGAGCCTTTAACATTGATAAATTAACTGTTGGTGACTGGATGTTGTGCCTGCCTTAGTCCTTTGTTAGATTACGAGGTACATGAAGCTATGACAGGCCTAGCAAGCCGGTTGTGGAAAATATATCACTTGAATAAAAAAAACTGATCCAGGTCATAGGCTGGAAACAGTAATGGATTTCATGTAATGTTGAATATAGTAGATAATCATTTTCTATTAAAATTCTTCTCCAAGAAAAATTTAGAACTTTAATCCAAAGAAATTCAACAAAAGAGAGGGGGAAAAAACATTAACTTCACGTGAACAGCTTCGGTGGTCGCGTAGTCTAAGGCCGTGTACAGACGGGTGCAGCTTGTAATGTAAGCAACGGTGTTGTGTAAAGCGGATGCTTTGAACGTCACACAAACACGCCGCAAATCCTACCGCGATTCGTCTGATCCACTCAGTCGCTGCGAATATGCCGAACAGACGGGTGCTAGCCGCTGGTGCTGGTTTTATTTATGTGTATTTGATGATGGAAGGCGAAAAAGATTTCTCTTCACTCCACATATTCGTAACTTTAAAATGTCAGTCTAAGTAAATAAAGTAAATAAATATATCTCATTAAGTAGATTAAAACGGAAAGAATTTAAGTAAGAAAACAGACCACCATTCGCACATTAGCCAAGAATCTCGTCCAAACGTAGAATGCGAGCGCCTTCGTGTTCGATACAAAAACCGACAGCCGACGGATCAGAACGAACCTCGGCGCGAGCGTTACATTACACGCTCGTTGTGCGTCCAAACGAACGAATAGCCGTTACATTACACCATCGATTACGTTACACGTCACACCCGTCTGTACGCGGCTTAACACGCTACTTTCACATTAGACTAGACTGCAGATGACGGGGAGATCAAGGTTTCAATCTCGGTTGGGTGTACTGAGGTATTTCCCCCCCAAAAAAAATTGTTTTACACTCTCCCTCCACGCAAATTCGGGTACAATTTCTATAAATATAACCTTACTAATCCCTAAAACTATTAGCGTAATATTATTACATAAGCGTATAACCCGAACAGGTAGTAAGACGTGGTGCTTAAAAAAAAACTTCACCTGGATATCACCGGACACTTAAAGCGTGTTACTAATAAATTAAATGTGTTAGTTTTTACTGTAACTTTTCATTATTGAATGTAAAATTATACGCACTGTTTGTTCACCTTTTTATTACATTTATTTATAAACACATTATTGACCCATTTATTACCAGTTACATCAAATAAATTTTAAACAATTGCAACTATATTAATTACATATTTTGCTACAATTTTTTTAGCACCATGTCTTACTACCCGTTTGGGTTATACGCCTATGGACTAATTACACTAATTTGCTAGGGTCTGGGAATGTTAAATTCAGAGTAAGTGCACCCACATTTGCGTGGAGAGAGAAAGTGGAAACTCATTTAGGAAAAACACCCTCAGTGCACCAAACTTGGATCGAGCCCCAATCTACCCGTCTTAGGCAGTCTAGTCTAACACGAGAATAGCGTGTCACACCATGCGGCCATCGAAGTGGGTTTTTGCTACTATTAAGGTACACTTTATGTAAATGCGCTGCCAACGGGTACGCAAGTTAAAAAATAAAAGCTTGCTTGAGTAAGATATTAGTCAACAATTGTAAAAAAAATTGCTACAGCTATCACAATAAATTGGCACCATCAGGCAAATGTCACAAGTGCAGAAAGCATTATTATCTTATAATCCGAGTTTGTTCTTCCAATGCTTTCCGACTGCGGTAAAGATGCCATTGTTCAGCGACATTTTAGAGTGGTAATCTTACTTGTTATGTCTGTTCTTCCGGTCAATATGGCCTTAATTCTTGTAAAGTGTTTATCACTAAGTAATGCGGTAGCCTAAAACGGACGCGTGTTTGCGGTAGCTATCTGTAGTACAAAATACGCGTCGCGAAAGTTTTATCTTTAGTAAACCAATCGCTATAAAGTTATTTGTTAAAACTCGAATTTCTATAAATAAAAAAACTCGGTTGAGAAACAAAATTTTAGAGCGTTCATCACAGCAGGCCCAACTCAGCTCTTGATTCGCGCGAGGTATGGAAGTTTGAGGGAAAAGAAAACACCAAAATATGCCAGAAATGTGTATAGTGCATTCGTATTTGAATGATTACTCGAAATTGTCCTCGGTGACGGTGGGGGACAAAGCGATAAAGTTTCTTGTTGATAACTACAGTATGTCCGTATTATGATACAATGAAGAAGATTTGTGCACGATTCTTATCTGTGAAGCCATTCTAAAATGGTAAAAAAAACTAGCGTTTTAATGCAGTTTTTATCCAAATATACTTTAATATTTCAACAATGTTCAGTATTAAGAATTTTTATCAACTTTTTATCTTAATGTTTAATCAGAAATTACCCACGTGCAATAGTGTTCGTGTAAATTTACGATTTCGAGCCGACTGTATCACGGAGATGATAATAAATCACAGAAATTTTAGATACGTTTGTTAAAGGCAGCCCACCACCGAGGTTTAGTGGTCAGAGCCTCAGGCTACAGATACAGAGGTCCCGGATTTAATCCCCAGCTCTTCCAGATTCTCTGTGAAGCAGTGAGTCTTAAAACGGAGTCAACTCGAGCCTAGTCTTCGCCAACATGCGGCGGCTGCTCGGTCGATACGGCTTCGATTGTGGGACGACGCCGTGGAGTTTTGGGAATTTGACATTTTTATAACTATCGATAGGTTTAGCACACTTGCTACTAACGGCCTAATTTAATTGGTAAGACCATAAACCATATATATATGTAAAATTGATATGTTGAAATACTTCAATATTATAATCAAAGTAGCGAGAGCTTGATTAACAAATAGCTGGGTGACCTGGCGGTCTAGGGGTCAGGTGTCAAGACTTTTATACTAGGGGTACGGGGTTCAATCCTCGGTTCCGGCACAGATTTATCTGATTGCCAAATCCTTCCTTCACCTCTGACAAGACGTGTATTAATCACAACTTGTGAATGTGTGAAATGCCAGGTCTCCACCGTGGTTCGGATTCCACGTTAAACTGTAGGTCCTCCATTTCATCTCACAATCACCCTACCATTGCACATTAGCGTAAGTGCGTATAACCCAAACGGGTAGTAAGACTAGGTGTTAATAACAATAACAAATAGCTCTCGATAGTTGTTGACGAAGAGTCAAAGGTTCGAATCTTGGCTCAGTAAACTGAGGGTGGAGTTTGACCAGTGATTTATTGTTGTGGTTCTCCCATTATCTCCCCGTGCTAATGGTGATTATTATTTGCAAAGGCCTACCTTGATTATAATATTGGAAGTATTTTAGCATATCACTTTTACATTATATATATGGTTTATGCTCTTACCAATTAATATAGGCCGTTAGTAGCAAGTGTGCTAAACCTATCGATAATAATTATAAAAAAAGTCAAATATTATGTCAAATTGATAAGTTTTCCTAGCACTCAATGGATCAACATACAATAATATTGCCTAGCGCCTATAAACTAGATTGTTCCGGCTCGAGCGCACGCGCGCTTGAAAAATAGAACCAGTTCTAGGTTTCAAGCTCACGCGCTCGGCCGCTCGCTCCAGTCTGGCCACCTCTCATTACAACCAGTGTGTTATATTTTATATTTTAGTCGCTCGCTCGCTCGCCCAGTCTGGCCGTACCCTGAGAAGAATACTATGTATTTCAAACAAAACGGCTAAATCTAATGAAAATACCGAGAATGTAAATTTCTTAGATTCGACCTCGATATTACTGTCTTATTTTCAAAATGTGGATCACTCTGATGATATAATCAATTATTGCTTAAATCAAACATTTTATTTGCTCTTAATAGTATTTTCTTATAGCTGACACTATTTTAAATACTTCTGCGTGGTCAACTTTCCTTGTCTTGTTATATGTATAGCCAATTTTTTTCATGAAATATTGGCACTAAATTTGTTTTAATCTAGTAATGGGTTTCATGGTATTTAACTAATGACATTTTTCACTCCGTTTATCCTGAAAGGTAAAAAGCTTACCTTGACATTATGGTGCAGCCTATAAGATAGGACCACACTGTAAACGGTCAACTTTAAGAACCTTTAAGAAAAAACGAAATGTGCTTTGCCAGTTTAAAATGAAATATTTTAACTACAAACTACGTGAGTAAATAAAACAGCAACATTTTGTGCAATTATCTTCTACTTAGTGCCTGCAATGTTGACTAGTGTATTTAGCTTAGTCCTTGGAAATTTGGGATTCACTTCAAATCCAGGCCGAGTGCATTTGAGCTGGATTTCCACGTTGTTTTTTCCCATTCGCTTTCGTGAACCTAATAGAGAATACATTCAAAATTTTAATTCTGTACGTCGATTTCGGTACTTGTCCTGCCATCTAGCGGACATGAGCTACAGAAGATTGTAGTTTTATAAATGCTTGCTAGAGTGCGCAGAATGTTATTTAAGATTGCAACGTTATTGTGGTCAGAGTCGGAACTAAATTTATTTCCCTAAAAGAAATGTTATAACAATAAACTTAACGGTTTTATAAGGTTAATACCAAAAATTAAGAAAATGACCCGACAGGAAATTGTGTGTATCAATAACTATTGTCTAGACCCAAGAATGGTTCTTCAAAAAATGCAAGAGTGTATTACTTGATCATCAATATATCACACTTGGTTAAGTAAATGCAACATATTAAGCTACATTTTCTAAGTGGGGAAATGAATAATAGTTACTGACTATGGATGAGGAACCTGCGGCCTTTTTGCATATTCTGTCATTTACGTTTCTTATCACATTCTTAGATTCAAATTGTATTCCTACAATATAATAAAATAAGTGTTTCACTAACTGTTTTGAGATGTTTAGTTAATATAATTCCATTTTTGAGTGATTTTCTATTAGTTTTTATAATCTCTACTAAGTGCTGATGATATGTATTTTAAAGTATACTTACACGATACATATCCACAGTTGTTAAATTTTAAAATGAACCAAGATCCATGGAAAACAAACTCGATAAAGAGTGAAAAAACTGTTTCTGTCAAATAGTGTATTAATTGATTTTTTTTAAAGTGTTCATCTTGGAATTTAATATATTTAAAAAATTGAAATGTGTCCTCGTTTAATAAATTGGCGTGAAAAATAGGTAGACTATAAAACCTTTCGCTCCTTTATGGGTTCTTATATACATTAACTTATATTTAGGTAAAGTACGTCTTTATAATTTTGGCAAAATTTACTGTACATAAAGTGTGCGGTCTTATGAGGAATCCGTGAAGTAACATGCGGCCTTCCAATGTCAAAAGGTTTTTGGTCTCCCACCCCCTTCCACTCCTGGTATTGACCAACACCAACTACGTAGGTTTATTCTCATTTGATAAAAGATCTAAAAGAAAATCCTCTCGTTCCACCCCCTTTTTATTACAAACCGATACAATATACAATAGATTAAAAAAAATGTAGTGTTCATACGAAATGTGCAATAAGAGCGATGGCATTACCTAGTCACACGATTTATTTAAAGCGAACAAAATTTCAAAAAATCATATTAAAAGCTGCTTAAGCTTGCAAATATAATTCACAGAACATGGTTTATGTAATAATTAGTGGAAGCAAAGTTTCGTGTTGTTAACATATGCAAAGGAACTGCACCTTCCATTTTAATATGAATACTTGTGTTATTCTTATTTTAATTTTTTTTGCACCGCAACTTAATAGTCGTTCGGGTTGTACGCTTATGTACCAATTACGCTAATGATTTTAGGGATGAAGGTTATATTTATAGGAATTGTACCCGCATTTGCGTGAAGGGAGAGCGGAAAACCATTTTGGAAAAATACTCGGTACATTCGCTCGAGATTCGAACCTTGATCTCCCCGTCATCGACAGTCTAGTCTAACACGAGAGCCACGGGTTAGACCATGCGGCCACCGAAGCGGGTGTTTTTCTTAATGAAGTAACCTGAAAAATGTATGTTGTTTTTTAACTTGTTATCAATTATATTTAGCGGGATCTCCATACATCCATCAGAAGTGTGAAGAAGTAATAAATTAGAGACAATGATTAAAAATACACTTTTTTTTTTAGTTTAGAAAACTAAACAAATACTTTTTAGTTGCAACTGTCATTTGTTGATTGCAAAAAATATATATATATATATATATATATATATATATATATTCTAAAGAGTTTCTTCCTTCCAGAAACATACTAGGCCCGAAATAAATATTTTAAGTTCCACAAATAAATAATCAGGAAAAATAAGATATCTTTTAGAAATGGCTACCTTTCCCTAAGCCACAGCAATCACTGAGCAAATCAAACCAATCAACAAAACAACAAAACACGATGTCCGTTCAACCAGAGGGCGACAAAAGACGATGATGGTTAAGGGGGCCCGTCACGAAAACAACAATCAATACAAGATGACGCCACGCATGACGCGCCCTGGATCCTGACGTCACAGACACGGGCTCGTCACTCCGTGTGCACGTGAACACCACGCTGGTGATCACGCGGGCAGTGGCTGTCTGCTCGCGCGCCATTGGTCGGCCCTGTCGAGCCTCCGTCTCTGATTAGTCTGCGCGTCTCCCGCCCCTGTGTGACACCGTGTGAAACAAGCCCAGGCCCCCAAACACACCCGATGGATACCCACAATAACACGGTTTGGATTCGGGAGAAGAGAATCAGTTTAGCGTTCGGATCAAAAGTGTACGGTGTTGGAAACAAGTCTAGTAGTAAAGCGACGCATAAAGGATTGGTTTTAACTTAAGGTGCTTTTTTAGTGCATTGTGATGGAAAGGGCAGAGCCAATTGTTCTCTCTCCGCCTTCCACACCCCCTCCGGGGAATAGGGTGAGCCTTAAATACTTTTAATCGAAAATTAATATTAAAGTTTACATTGTCTAATCAAACCCTCATCTGCCCTCTAAGAAACTAATATTATCCCTAACATGTGTTAAAAATAATCTGCGGTTATTTTCTGTTGGTACCGTATTGTAGTTAACAATTCATTTAGTAATAATAGTTTTTTTTTTAAGTTATTGTAATTGGCGGATCATTATTTACTTAAGGAGGCGAGCAATTTTAAGGTGTCGATCATTGCTAAAACTACAACAATGAGTTAAGAAAACGTTTGTGTGAATACCTTAAGCATTATGAAATAAAAGGTTTTCTCTATGTCTGGATCCGCCCTAGGTTGTATATTATTTGGAAAATTGTGTCGTTTGATTTGTATCCTTTTACTTTAACAAGATGTTAATTTGAATTATGTTTAATTTATACCATTGATTACGAATACGACAAAATTATTTTACGAAGTCTGCATTTCCGAAAAGCGTTCTAATTAATATTGAAAACCAGATTCTTAAGTTTCTTATTGTTGCGTGAAAGGTGTCATTGACACGTACACGAGCTGTTTCTTTTCCTTTATAGTTCCCATCTCCCACACGCACACCTCCCAAAGTTTTGTATTTGGATCAATAGAGTACCTTTTCTCAAGCTTTTATCTGACTGCAACGTTAAATTTCGAATAGTTTTATACCGTTAAAGAAATCCTTTGTTCTCTTAAGTGTCGTGTTTGCTGGTGTTTTTTTGGGCACTTTTCGCGCTGCATTACGTCACTAGACAGGACTTGTCGCAGAGACGCGATCACGCTTCAGTCAGCTGTTGTTCACGTGATCAAACCACCACTGGCTCATTCAGGCCTGCCTTTGCCTCCGCGCTATACAAGGCCTGAACGCTGCCTGGCGGTATATCGCGATCTTGGCGCGTTTCTAAGTTTGGTAAAAAAGAAACTGTTCTAAAAAATACGGAACACTTTTTTTTTTGCGGTCAACAATGATTAACACCCGCCCGCTTCGGTGGCCGCATGGTCTAAGGCGTCACACTTGCAATATACAAAGACGGGAAGATCGGGCTCGAATCCCGGTTGGGTGTACTGAGGGTCGTTTTCCACTCTCCATCCCCGCAAATACGGCTACACTTCTTATAAATTCAACCTTACTCGTCCTTAACACACAAGAGTAATTAGTACAAAGGCGTACAACCCGAACAGGTAGTAAGACGCTGGGCTAAAACAAAAACATTGATAAGATATTACCAGGCTCATTATTATTATTATTATTTTATAAGTATTAATAATATATATCTAAAGTTACTGCTGTAAATCACATGACCTCACGTATGAATGCGTGAAAGCAGATCTAGTAATTTCATGCTGTAATGTCTTTCCTAAGAAAAATCTACTTTTTTTTTTATACGACCACTCATCTGGGGTCGCCACACTCGGTAATATCCTTTACTTGAAGCTAAATTTCTGCTTTAAATTGCTCGATAGACACTTTAAAAGAAAGAAACAACTTAGTGGCCTCATAAATGCGCGATGCCACCCGCGCTAGCGGGCACGCAGTCTACTTGTCTAGCTCATCTGGTCTAATTTACTTGTTATTGAGGAGGTTAGGGTTCGAAACCCAGCCGGATGTATTGATGCTTTCCCCCCTAAGAATTTCTTGCTCTCCTCCCACGCAAATGCGAGGACACATCCTATAAAATTTATTTTCCTCACCCCTACCACGTCAGCGCAATATTAATATCAATGCGACCAGCTTCGGAGTTCGCATGGTCTAAGGCGCTACTATCGCAATAGAATAAGACTGCCGATGACGAGGAGATCGAGGTTCGAATCTCGGTCAGGTGTACTGAGGGAGGGTTTTCCTAAATTATTTTACAATTTCCACGTAAATGTGGATACACTACCACTAAATTCAACCTTCTTTATCCATAACTCACTAGCGTAATTAATACATAAGCGTATAATCCGAATGGGTAGTAAGACGCGGTGTTAAAAAAACAACTGCCTATGACTGATTGGTTAAGTGAGACACGGTATGGAAAACCAACAAAAAACAATACCTATGATAAAACATCTCATAGAAGATTTTAAAAAAATAGTCCCCGTAAAATACGATATATGTTTAGATGGCTCTTCTTTAGCTTAAAAAGTCATTTCTCTAGAGGAAGACAATATTATTTTTCTTCGCAGGAGTTTTTTTTTCTGCTTTCCCACCCCTACCCTATCAGTGTATATTATGCAGATAAAGTTTGTTCAGCGTAGGAATTGTTTTCTCAAAGGCCTTTTTCCCTACCAGAAAGCTATTATATAGTAGGATATTGGTAGGAAAAAAGACCTTTCAGAGAGTAATTCCTACCGTGAATGGAGTATAGCTATGAGACAGTGCTTAAATTTTATTTTGCTTAGGTGGAGGGGTGAATGTATATTATGAAGAGTAGAGAGATGGAATTAATCCTTTGTTTGGCCAATAAACATGGCTGTGCGTCATCAACACTCAGAACATGACTATTTTACAAAGAAAAATTGTCGGCAAACTTTCGATATTTCGATTGCGCACTGATTTGTAATTCAAATTACATTAACACAGTTTTGACGTGAGGTGTCTCGCTATGCTCTGTTGGCTGTCAAGCACCATTTACTTCCTAATCGTGCGTTAGTATGTTTTATTTTTTACAAACCTTTAGTCATAAAAAGCAGGGTCGTAGTTCTCGAAGGTGACGAGGAATATTAATAAAAATTAGCATTAATAAAATGAGTAAAATATGGTTAGGCGACTGGTAACAATAGATAATGAAAAGCTGATATATATTTACTTTCTCGCTATCTCACAGGTATGATTGTCAAAAAAATCGAACTCGAGATTTTGATGAATCTTGACGTTTCGTGACTTCCTGAATCCGAAAAAGTGGATTTTGAATTTCCGTCTGTCTGTACTTCCAACTAGAGCCTAAACTATTTTACCGATTGAACTAAACCTGGGTATCTAGGGTTTTCATAGGGTTGCCCCGAGGGGTTTTTGGAATTGGATATCCACCCCTAAAGTTAAGGGTAGCTTACTGAAGGGCAAAAAGAGAAAAGGTCGATTTTCTAAAAATAGACTTTAACGATTTTAATTAAATCTCATTTATAAATATTCCAAACAAAATGGCTACGCTCAATATTTCGGCAAAATGACTTTAAGGGTTCCGGTCTAAAGCGTAAATTCTCATTTTTTATCAAATCTCCGAAACTATTTGAGATAAGAAATTACTTATCCTTACAAATATGTAGATCTATTTATAATACAAATATTTTATTCGAAGCATATTTTCATAAAACCAATAACTTTCAAGCTATATGCAAATATTAATATTTCTAACTTTTTGAACACAAAAGGTAGAGTAATGCGACCGTAAAGAAAATCTAACCTGAAATGTTGATGGATGTCGACGGCTCATGGCCCCCCC
>CABFWO010003125.1:51280-67249 GCA_902155825.1 Timema genevievae | reverse complement strand
AAATTTTGTAAAACAAAAAGGGGAGGAAAGCGGCCCCAAAAAAAAACTTCCCCCCACAGTTTGGGGGGGGTGGCCGGCCCAGGCCCCCCCCCCCCCCCCCCAACACTAACTAAAAAGTGGTCTTTGCAATGCCGTCTCTCTGTGTGTCTGTTTAAACTTAAAATTAAGAGTGGTTTATTTAATAAAGGGTGAAAAGAGAAAAAAAATCGATTTTCTCAAAATCTGTTCTAACAATTTTGATTAAAATTCGTATCAAGGCGTTGATTAAGATTATAAATAAACTGGCTATTTTCATTTTCCCATGAACATGACTTTTTGGGTACTTTATGGAAGCTGACATTTCCGTATTTGAGATACTAAATAACATATCATTGAAAAATTGTAGTACTATTAAAAATAAAAAAAACTTATATGAAATTTATTTTTTATAAAACCAACAGTTTCTGAGATATTGACAAATATATTAATACACTTTTGTGAGCTTTAGTTGTAAAGAGATACTACTTGAGTTTTAACGCAATAATTCTCCAATGCCATGGACTAGTTAAATATAATATGTTATTTTTCCTTTAACCTTTTAGGAGATATGTTTGTACAACAATGATCTATCTCCATTTCAGACTCAATAGTAAATATTTACATTTTCTATTGGTCAAAATTTATAAATGAGGAATTTAATAGCAATGCGATGACATGAAGATGTGCAACACTTAATAAAATATCGAAAATTTTAACCGGTAGTTGAGATTTTAATACGAAGTGTTGACCCTTGTGGACCCAATATTGATATTTTTTATCGGACCAAACATACAAATGAGGACATTAATTCTTTAAAAAATAAAATTTAAAGCTGGAACTCAAAATGGTTTTACATAAATATAATGCAATGTATGCTTAGGTTTGCTAGTGTATATTATTTCGTTTCACATATATTACGAGTTTTGAGTAAATATCTCCATTTTTAAACAATAGAGCGAGAAAGTCCGTGCGGAGTTCTCGCTCTTTTGTTTAAAAATGTGTCATGGGACAATCCAATACTTCGATAAACACGCTTTACATTAACGGGTTATTTCAAAACTCCTTACAAAGGCTAGCGAAGCGGTCTGCTAGCTTCTGGCTGTAGAGCGCATGCGCACTGATTTGAGATGGTTGGTTCTGTGCCGAACATCTCAAGCAGAACGTAGATGAGTTGAACGTCAGCAGAACAGCTTGCGCTGATTAGGCGGAAATCTTGTGATTGGCTTAGAGCTCGTCACGTGAGCACGTTTCTGTTCTGCGCCTGTTTTTCGGCAAACGTGTGAATCCACAGTAAAGAGGAGAGAATCAGGGGGCGAATCCGAGGCTCGCGGCCTTGAAAATTAACACGTGCACATGCATTAACGTCCTATGCCTCATCCACACTCTCGCCGAGATGATCCGAGTAAGCCAGAATGTAGTAGGGGGACAACAATCCAATTCTTGGAACTATAACAAGGCCCCTTTTTGTGAGAACCGAAACGTAAAGTACCACAAAGATAGAAATTGAACGATGCGTAGGTTCGCAAAAGTTGATGTTATATAGCAAGTCCGTCATAGCAACAAAACAAAGACTGCACGGCAGGTGACTGTGTTGAGAGGCGAGTGTGTCGAGATTAGTTCTCGTAGTCTCGTTTGGGTCGTCTCGACCAAAGTGCGGATGAGGCTATGATGGAGGATGTCGAACTTGCTGTGCAATGTCACTAATAGCTAACCCACGCATCGTTGATTTTCTTCTTATTTTTGTTTCTCACATTTGTTTCTGTTCACACAAAACGGGCTCGTCTTGGTACAATTTCTCATTTGTCCAGTCACTTATGTTTTGCAAAATAATATACTAAGCAAAAATTAAAAGAAAACAAGATTAAAACCAACAAAAATTAAATTATTTAAATCAGATGACGCGCCAAGTGTCAACACTCCGGCTCCTAATAATTGCGCATTGAATGGACGAGAGTGAGGTGGTGGGTGATACTCGCGCCCTTCGACTCGGGAAACCAAAGACCGACACGGCTCCTCCGAGCGTCGCCGAGACGAGAGAAGGCGAGGCGAGAGCTCCTATAACCACATTATCGCGCTCTGGCTTCCTCAGGTCGTCTTGGCGAGAGCGTGGATGAGGCATCAAGTGGTGCTTTGACTGTCATGTTTTACTGACGCCACTCGTTAGTGGCATGCCAATCTGACAGTGTAAACCTCTACTTGCACGCAAATTAAAGAGTTTGCATGACCCATTTTCTCGAGTAAACTAGCGCCAGTTGAATGTGTGCACTAGTTGTTCTTGGACTTGTAAACCTTGATTGATGCGCCAGTCACAACTTGCAGAGAACAGGTGCGCATTGCATAGCATAGAACAGTTGTGATGAACTCAACTGGCATGAAAGTAGACCTTAGAACGATATTTAAACATGTGTGGAAACCTTTACTTGCACGCAAGTTGGACTGGCAGGCGCAAACTAAACATGACAGCGTATACGCGCCCGTACCGCTGGTCACCTAATACATGAATTTTAACTGGTAGACAGTGTTGCAAATACAACGAGAAAAAAATTATCTTACTTTAGAGAAGGAAGTGAATTAAAAAAAAAGTCTTCACAATTCTTAACTAAACTTCAACTTTATTTCCTAATTGTTCCACACCCTACTGGAAATGTTTAATGCTCCCCTCACCAGGCATGGGAACCACTGTTCTAGGGGGATGTATACACTTCCTTTGAAAGTTGTTTGACACTCATGATGTCTAGGTTTCGATCCACACACACCGGGTTCAAACCAAGTCACATCATCCTGTCCTCTTAGCATAACACATTTTAATTGGCAATAGCCATCACATTGGCAGTAGGGCTACGGCCATACTTGCGACAGGTCGCCACCGCAAAGACGCCAGAACGTCAAGCAATGTTATTTATATGGGAGAACCAAAGTCACTCTCATTTGCGACCAGGTCTCAAGTATAGCTGTAGCCTAAAGCTTATCACTGTTCCAAACCAAATATAACCTAAATATGGAGGATCAAAAGTAATAATAATAATAATAATGTGTATTTTTTGTTTACAGACATGCAGTACAGTGAACATGGAGACCATCAGTGCTTTGCTTTCCCTCAAGGCAAACACAAGGGGAGATGGTTACCTAAAAAGGGAGCAACTGGAATGTGAGGATTCAAATGTGGAGATGGTTCCATCTCATGGCTTTCTCACACCTCAGCCCTCAGACTCTGAGAGCGAGGAATGGGACTTACCGCTCAGGAAGAGAGTGTGTCGAGAATACCAGCTGACACAGGTAGCCTACTTTAAATAAATACTCTTTGGAGAATGATCGCAGATTCGATTGGTACTGATAGGTATACCCTGATTTTGGTTGGAAGAATAGTAGACAAAATTCAAACATATTTCTTTGCGAGCAACTTTGATAGCATTTTACTATATTATTTTTGTTATTTTATAGGTATTTATAATATCCATCAAAAATGACAGCTGCAGATAACATGACTTGATGTATGAATTTATTAAAATGTTTTTAGTAACTTTAGTAACTAACTTCTACTGTTCTTCCTACCAACATCTTACTATAGAAACATCACAAGTTTGTATTGGAGATCAGGTGTTCCACATGAGACAACCCTATTCTTCTCCTACCTGATGTATGCAAAAAAAAAAGTAAATTTTTCCAACATGATATCAACATTAATTTATATACTTCACACGGCTAATAAATAATTAATATATCAATTTGGAACTGTTGAATTTAACAAAATTACAATTTAATATAGTATTCTTATATCTATAACAGCCATTTTTAAGTTGTGCCTAATTTTCACCATCTCAAATCAAGAGAAAGTATTGTAATCATGAAAACAATTCATCTTGAGATTATTACTAATTTTTATATTTTATGTGAACACGAATCAAAAAAAAAAGTGGCTTTTACAATTCTTTTTGTCCCCATATTTGTCTGTCAGTTTGTCCCTGGCCACGGATCCAAAATTGTTTGATGGATTTAGTTAGACTTGATATTTAGATTTTATAGGGCTATACCTCAAAAGGTTTTTATTTCTACCCTAATTCTTCAATAAAGAGTAGATTACTGATGAGTAATTTTTTTGAATTTACAATTTTTAAAAAAGATTACCGGTATTGATTTTGTTTAAAATGCCTATCTAAACTTTGTTTGACATGACAAATAGTACTGTATTTGGTTTTGAGGTAAACATATGTTGAAGGGTAAACTGATGGGGAATATTTGAAGATTTGAAATATTTTGAAAATTGTATTAAATTGAATATCTGGGGATTGTGTGGTGTACCATAAAACAATGTCTACTTAATTTTGGGGTGAAAACTAATATATAGGTAGTTTACTGATGATTGACTTTTCAAAAACTGAATATATTTTTATAATGGCTCTAATGATTTGGCTACAAATCGGTATCTTGGAAATGTTAGACATGACAATTAGCCCTGTATATTCGATTTTGTGTAAAAACTCAATAAAGAGTGTTTACTGATGAATGTTTTTAGAAAATTCGACTTATTTTGCTTAAAATATATATATCTGGAAATCTTTGACATAAACAAGACAAACAAAGATGTATTCTTGTTTTTTGGGGGAAAATTTGGCTATAAACAAAGGCCTGTCAAAGACTTTTTTTTTAGTTTGCATATTTTATAAAATAGTTCAAAATGGGTAGGCCTATTTGTCAAGTTTTTTTCACTATAAATAGTTGCATAGAATTTTTTTGTTTTTCTAGAAAAAAATCATTTAATAGCAGTTAACTAAGGAATTATTTTTGTAAAGTTAGATTTTTTTTTAAAATAGCTCCAACACTCTGGTTCAAAATTGGAATTAGGGGACTATTTAACACTAGGTATCAATAATAATAATAATAATAATAATATTTCTTTATTTATCTAAAATAAATTAATTTAAAGGTAGGTTAACAATGACAAATTATAGAATTTTTTTTTAATTGCCCTTGAAGATTAAATTCAAAATTGGAGTTCGGTAATAGTTTCTCATGATTAGTAAGAATACTTTTTATTTTAATAAATGACTAATAATTTTGAGGTAGTTTACAAATAATTTATTTTTGAAAATTTGAATTTTGCTAAAAATATTTGAACAATTTGGTTTAAAATTTATATATAAAAAGTATTTATTGTGATTAACAAGATTATGTGTTTGTTTTTATTAGGAAATCCTATTATGGCTAATTTAACCAAAACCTATTTTTGAAAATTCTCCTTGTAGCTATAGTACACAATAAGATATAGTTTATGCAATTGTGTCTTTCCATTTATTTTATCAAACGCTTATAGCAACAACAATTACTCACATTTTAGGATGTGCGGGATTGTAATTTGTCTTATTCTCTTCCAGCTGTTGTCAAGAACACCGCCTCGCACCCCAAGTCCAGAAGTCACATCAATGCCAGTGTCTGTAATTATGAAAGTTAACAAAGATGGCACATGCTCTCGCCAGCCTTTTGCCAAAGAAGTGGAGGATACTGATGCACACACAATGGGTGACAAAGAGCACTTTACTGAGGATACATGTGGGTCCTGTAACAAAGACCAGCTACCGGTGTCACTGAACCAATATCGAGAAGTCAACATTCTCAAGAGTTTGAAATACAAGATGAGCTCTCGCAAGGAGGAGATTTTCGTCAATAGCAAGGATACGAATCGGGAAGGTGTGCAGCAAGCTACTAAAAACAGCGCACACACTGTACCTGATTCACCCCCATTATCATCATCATCATCATCAGCCTTTGCTGCTCATCGATCTCAGACGAATCTCTCCAGTATTAACCCGGTGGCTATTGCCCCGAAGCCTTGCTCAGTCTTCCCCTTGGTGCCTGAGAACACCGCCCCAGCTGTGATATTGGCCGGAGGGACATTGTTTCCCTCCAGCTCGGCTGTGACGCATATTGTGCTCACACCCCCACCGCCCTCTACAGATACCAAGATTGCCTCTTTTGTGCTCTTTGCTGCCCCGCAAGCTGGTGGGACCAAAGAACAAGCTCTTGGAGACACAAGGAGGCGCATATATGAATGCAACTACGAGGGGTGCGGCAAGAACTACTTCAAGTCGTCCCACCTTAAGGCTCATCTTAGAACCCACACAGGTAAATAATACTGCTAGCCTTCATCAAATGAGCTTTGTTAATGTATTGTGTCATACAACTTTTTATTTAAACAGTTTAGGAATATATAATTTATATATATATATAATTTTTATATATATATAATTTTTATATATATATAATTTTTATATATATATAATTTTTATATATATATAATTTTTATATATAATTTATATATATATAATTTTTATATATATTATATATATAATATATATATAAATTATATATATATAATATATATATAAATTATATATATATAAATTATATATATATATAAATTATATATATATATAAATTATATATATATATATATATATATATATATATATATATATATAAAATAATGAATGTTCTTTGTTTAGCGGGAAAAACATTAACTGATTCATCTTTTCACATCACAGGTGTTTAATTTTAAATTGTTAGAAATTTGTATTTTAAATAAATTCATAAATAAAAGTTAAAAAAAAAATTTAAATCTGTACATTTACTTGATAGAATAGAATTTTCAATCCCACTCTACTGCTAATAAAATACATTTTAGAGTGGTTTTTTTTTTGGTGTAAAGTCTAAGCACCTGTTTTAACCCTCTAATTATTGTTTGTCTCAGGTGAGAAGCCATTTGTTTGCCAGTGGGACCGCTGCGGGCGGCGGTTCTCTCGCTCAGATGAGCTGTCTCGTCACAAGCGTACTCACACCGGTGAGAAGAAGTTTGGTTGTGGTGTGTGCTTGCGTCGCTTTATGCGTTCTGACCATCTGGCCAAGCATGTCAAGAGACATGACAGGGAGCCAGGTGCCCATTCGATGCGCATGGCTCCAGTTTGCCCAACAACCCCTCTTCGACTTGGATTAATGCTGCCACCCAGTGCCAATCTGTTGCAACCTATCACTTCAACAATGTAATCATGTTGCATAACTGGTTGGGCTATAAAATGTTAACATAATTATTAACCTTTATAATCAATGTATGTGATGTTGGTCCATTGTTAAGATATGTCGGTACTGATGCGAGGGTTCATACTCTTGATTAAAACATCTTTACCTTTGTTTCTAAATAATGACTGACCTGTGGGTGAAATTATCTGATGGTTTTGTTTTTGCTGTTATGTGGTTAACTATTATTTGTTGGTAAATGGCATGCATTAAATCTTACATATATCTTATTTAATTATTTGAAATGCATTGAGTATTGTGTTTTGTATTTTAAATTAATGACTAAAACATTCTATTCTATCTGCATCAAGAGCACATTCCAAAGTTACGATGTGGTTAAAATGTTTGATTTGAACATTTAGATTTTCTTAGTGCATAATTAAAGCTGAAATTGTGTGTTTTTAAAAAGGGCGTTATTTTCCATTGCATTGCTATTGATTTTATATACAAACATTAAATAGGGTTTTCAAAGTATTGATGACACCAAAAAGTGCCAATTTTTACTAGAATACAAATTATTATATTTTCTATTGATTTTGTATTTTATAACAGTGCATTTAGTTTTTTCTCAGATAAAATAATAATTGCATTGTTTTTCTAGTCTCATGCTTCAAACTATTATTCATGACACCTTGGCTATGACTTCTTGATGTTTACTATCCACTAAATAAATGGTAGGTTTTGTGGCAAACAGAGTATAAAGTGTAGTGTGTATATTCTGATCCATTCAAACTAAGACTGACTTGAGTAGGAAGCAATTTTCAGGTTTTTATACACACTTAATGTTAAAGTAGATAATGTCTGATTTATGTACAAAGTACAAAAGTAGCGAGAGTATTGGTTTGTATGGCTTTCATTATATTTGCTGTGCTGTATTTGATTTATCTTGTAACATATGTATTACACTATTATCTTTAAAAAAAATGCATTGTTTGGTCACTAAATATTCACAAATTTGTTAGTTTTAACTGAAACTATTTCAGAGATTTAAAAAGCTTTGAATTCTTGTTACAACCTGTAGTAAGTTAAATTGGTTAGTCCATCTTATTTTAAAGATGGCTTAATGTAGTTAGTTTAGATGATTCAAAATGAACATTTAGTGTGGTTGTAAATGTGATGATTATAAAGTTCAATATACTTATGAATACAAACATTTTTATTATGGACTTACCAAAACCTGAAGGTTGCGATATCTCATTGTGTCTTTATTTGTGCATCACATTTATTTTGAATTGTATATTATTGTAATAAAAATTATCAACATAATCTCTCTTGTTATTTTACTAAAGAAACCTTTGCCAGCTATTTAATAATATATGACATAAACACTTTTTTTGTGTGCTATTTTGAGTAAAAGGCATTCAAACTGACTAAATTATCGTTTCACTGACATAATGTACCATTTTATATTAAATGGAGTGGTTAGTGTGATTATGATATACATAAAGTCTGTTCAGCGTAGGAATTTTTTCTGAAAGGCCTTTTTCCCTACCAGAAATCTATTATATAGTAGGATATTGGTAGGAAAAAAGACCTTTCAGATAGTAACTCCTACCGTGAATGGAATATACAAAATTAACCTTTTGCACCATACTTCACATTCATGTGTCAGCAGAAGGAAGTTGAATACCTATCACAGGAATTAAAACTAGTTCCAGTAAATTTTTTACCTCTTGTCCATAGAATATGCGTAATGGATTGTTTAGAACACTTCCTCGCTTGTTTGAAGAATAAACAAAATTTATTGGTCTGAGGAAAATGATTTTATAGAAAATAAACCAGAATATACCTGTTAAGAATATTTTAAGGCCATAAAAATGAAGTGCACCTAATTAGGATTTGAAGACTAATCTTTAGGGTCAGCATCTGATATCAGAGAATTGAGCCATCAGTCAAAATGTTATATTGAGTATTGAGCTGTGTGTGTCCGATAGTTTATAGGAGAAGAGGGGTTTATTAACTTGTGCTTTCTTACTAAAAATTATATAAACACAGGATATTAAAAAAATAACTAAATTATAGAACAAACACAATACGGTACCCAGTTTGCTGGCTGTTAATTCATCACTGGGAAAAGGAGAAACCCCAATTTCACCTTTGAAAAAATGTCTACTCTGCCTGAAATCAAACGTGGAACCTCCATTTTAGTGAATAAATGTACTACCAACTGAGTTAAGGTGTCAGACTAGACCTTCTTAAAGTCTGAATGTGTTGTATGTCGATAAAGTATGTCACAGCGTGAGTTTTTTTTATTTACTTACTCTTTCCATAGCCAAATCTAACAATTGATTCTGTTGATCCAGGAATCCTTATGTCTGTCAGACTTGTCAACTTTCAATTCGATGGAAATTAAATATGAATGTGTGATATTTAGAAAAGTCCACAGTCTACTTTTCATCTGTGAAAACATTCCAAAAGCAAAATAAAAACATGGTGAAACATCAATTGTTGGAGAGAAAAAATACTCAACCGAATGATATTTTAGTGTGTCAGTGTTTTTAGATGAATTGGTTGGATTTTTATCATGGATGGAAGAAATACTCGAATCCTTGGCGATATTTGATTAAATATTAAATTCAAAACAGTATATTATTTTCAAATTTTTAATTGGAATTTGCTCTTAATACTATTTAAAGATCGTTCAGCTCCAACGGTAGTAGGGAAACAATATTTATTTTGGGGGAGGGGGTGATAAACTATCAAAAATAGAGGATTTTGAAGTTATTGGCCTCCCAAGGCAAAAGGGTGTCCATCATCACCCTCCCCCCCCAAACAAATGTTTGAAAATGGGATGATCCCAGAAGCTATTTAATTTGAAGTGATCCTTATATGGACTTTTTTCGAAAAATTAGGACTCGTCTACAAGCACTTTGGAGCGGTCTTGACTTGGTTCAATTTCCTTTGAAAAATTATTTGGTGTTCTCCCCATTTAATTATTTTGGAAATCTGGATGTTCCTAGAATTTATTTGTAGTGTCCTCCTATGCCAAATTTTTGAAAATTAGATTCCTGTAGAAGCTTTTTTAAGTGTATGTGTTTAAAATTATTAGATTAGATTAGATTTAAAATTAGGTTTTTCTAGAAACAACTTGGAGGGCCTACTCCAGAAATTCTATTATATTTGGATGCCGGGGAACCTATATATAGTGGTCATCGCCTGAATGAATTTAAAAAAATGGATGCCTTTAGAAACTATTTAAATTAATTTTTCCCTTGGTAATTTCTTTAAAAATAGGACGCTGCTAGAAGTTTTTAGAAAATTGGATGCCTCTAAAATCTATTTGAAATGGCCTTCCAGCAGATTGTTTTTAAATTAAACAATTTGGATGCTTCTAGAAGCTGTTTAAGTAGTATTCCCTTGTAGAATTTTAAAAACTTAAAAATATCGAAAAACTATTTGAAGTAGTCCCTTCAGGAAGTTATTGCACAGTTGGGTGTTGTTACCAAGTACTCCAATAGAATTACATACGATAGACGAAGTTGTGGACCTTGATAGATAGAAAAACTTCTAGAATCTAGACCTTCGAATACAAAATATCTCAAAATATCAAGGAGATTTCTATTCCTGTTACTTCACCTGAAGTGACTAATTATGTTGTTTACATGGCAATGGGTTCAAGAGATAAGTTTATCTGATAAGAAATGTTACATATCATTTCCATTGCGTAATAAGGTTAAAAGGCCGAAACGGTATCAGCAGCCTTGGTGGCTACTGATGTAGATTATAATTAGGAAGGGATGAAAATCTTCCAACGCACTTTTTGTAACAATTAATTATTATAAATTGCGTGTCAGCGTCTTATTGTCCTGGAATGTAGATACAACTTAATCTGCAGTGATACGCATCGGTGGGCACGCGGTATAAATGTCGAGCGCACTTAGTCTGGGTCTACCAGTTATGGGGAGGCTTGAGTTTGAAACTAGGTTGGATGTGCTAAGGATATTTTTTTCCCTTTAATAGTTTTTTTTAAATTCCACCTTTATCATCTCTATTCCACTACCGTGGATAATGTATGACTATAACCCAAACGGGTAGTGGGACGTGACGGAAAAAAACTTAACCTAGGCTAGCACGTACAAACCCAGGCATCTAGGTACCAACTATGTAAATGTATAGAAGGAAGAATCCAAATACAAATAGTTAATATCTTTTTGTCAGCAACAAATGGAATCTAACAGAGATTCTCAAGACTTGTGGTCAACCACCATCTAAGCCACTTCATCCGACACCTTCGGTTCGATCGAAAGTGCGCTTATCTATTGAGTTGAGGGCCCAGGGTTCGATTCAATACATAGTCAAATTGGTGAATTACCTGCCAAGGGATTGTATGCTGCTGTGACTTCTCTAGTATTAGACTAATTTGTAAGTCATATTTAGATATAATTGGAGTGTTTAGAAAGTGCACGTCAAATACCAGGGACGTGGGAAAGTTTTTAGGGAAAGCTAGAGTGAAAATGAATTGATGGTTTATTCAGAAATTAAGTTGATCCCCCCTTTACCCATATAAATAAAGTGTGTGTTGCCGACAGTGGCGTTCCTATCACATGTGCAAGACAATTTGATTTGAAACTGTTTTGTTCTAAACTAAAGAATCAGTTAATGTACCAAGACAGGCCCTTTCGGTGCCCATCACAATATTTGGAGAGGTGTCGCAACCCCTTTAACCCACCCCTTAACCCCCTTTACCACATCCTGGTTCCTACATCTTTGTTAAATACCCTGAATAAAAACAAATATCAAACAAATTAGTCACAGGTAAGGGCGGTGCCTAATTTCCAGTAACAGTGTCCCATGACGTTACCAATAATTTTTAGGGTGGAGGGGGGGGACGGCGGGGGTTCTATTTGTAGTGGGTTATGGTCAAGTCCCACAACAGAAGATCCCTACCATAATCATCATTATCATCATCCTTACCACATTAACGTAATTAATATACTGTATGTGTACAGTCTAGTTTTCATACGAATACTGTTATTTGAAAATTGGAGACAAATGTTACCACAATGACGCAAATAAAGATACTTAAAAGTTTATTTTCTCTTAGTCCGTTTAGTTAATATTATTAAAAATAAATTATATAGTAATTCCTAAGGAAGTATTATTGGAAGATTTTGATAACTTTTTAGTTAATAAATCAAAATAAGACATATTTCTACAGTGTCAAATTTTAGTAACTTTCAATCAATTTTGGGGGTCAAAAGTGGGAAGCGGGGAACCCTCAAAACACTCGACTTGGTTACGTACGGCCTTATCAGTGTCCAAACATTGTTAAAATATGACTGTGTCACAGACAATAGCTCGTGCGTATTGTTTATTAGTTTGTTTCGTCAGATACCGCAGATATCTATCTAATCTAGGTCTACTCCTCTGGTTGGTAACAAACAGCGCAATCACTCAACTTGTATCTTGTCCGTGGGTAATTGTTTCTAAGAGTGTGACTCGACATTCCGACACCTGGCCAAGAAATCAGTGGCGGCTTGTGACGTTGTGATATTAGAGGCGCTAGGGGTTTAAGATAAAGGGAAAAGGCTGACGATTATTGAGGCAATGTTTGAAAAGGCTAAGAAGTATCTTAACCTAAACCGCCAAAGAGGTCCCACACAAACTCGTACCAAATATTTCAATGTTTATTTCCAATATTCTTTCTTCCTCTTGGGATTGAACCATGCCCACATACAAGGATACACCAGATCCTCAGCCTTAAGGATGTTAAGTGGCGCTCCTTAAGCTATGAGTTCATCAACACTGGGGTTCGCTAGTGTCAATTCTTAGTGATATAACCACTTCCAAACTTGCAGTTGCTAAAAGACTCACTTTTGATAAGTTCGTCATAAAATAACCACTGTAGTCGTAATGAACAGTCTCATAAACTCTTTGTGAGGTAGTATTATGTGAAGAGGGGGTAGGGCTGCTACCTGAACCTAGCTTGATGGCACATAGCGATACTCGTGTTGAAGAACTCAAGCTCTACCATGGAGCGCTGTCGTTTTAACCTCGAGGCTGTGAGTCTTGTGTATACTTTGTCTGTGACCATGCCTTAAAGACTTGACCAGCACAGTGATTTGTTTACACAGAACAAGGAATAAAATAGATTCTTATTTTAATTAGTTCAGATAGTTTTTTCCATGCATCGCTTCTTACTATCAGACCGGGCTATCCGCGATTAAATTACACTAATGGGTTAGGAATAAGGAAGGTACAAATTAGAATACTAAGATTTGAGGGTCTTTGATTTGTCTATTGTTTTTAACTAAGCTGAGATTGGAAACTCTAATCTCCCGTCACCGGCCGTCCATTGCCAACCTGACGCCTTGGACAGTGTGACTACCAAGCATAAGCATGAAAATTAATATAACTTATATTTTGCTCATTTTAATACAGTTTTGGGATACTAGTGGAGAGGTGAAATGACCAAATTGGAACACTGTGTACACAAATTGTTCGACCTAGGTTCAAAACATCTCACTGCCAATTTTCGTTAAAATTGGTCCACGCATTTGGCAGGTATCGTGGAACAAATATCCGAACAGACAGACGAAATTACAAATGGTCAAGTTAAAACAGAACCTCGCTTCACTCGGTCAACTAGTAGGCCTAGTATTGTGAACATTAGACCTCGCTCTCTCCAGGTTGTAATCGTTACTACAATCTTTAGAGTTCTCTTTGGACTTCAAGTTGAGATATTTCCAATGATTTCTCCTTGGATTTGAAGTTGATATTGTTCCTTGCAGATCAATTTACTCAAAACTCGCCTCGGTGGCGTAGTTAGCTAAGGCACTAGTTTCATGTTGAGCTAGACTGCCGAGGACGGGGAGATCGAGGTTCGAATCTTACTCGGGTGAACTGGGGGTGGTTTTCCCTAAATTGCTTTCCACTTTCCCTCCACGCAAATGCAGGTTCACTTTTTCCTAAATGGTTTCCCACTCTTCCTCCACGCAAATGCGGATTCACTTCCTCTAAATTCAACCTTCCCAATCCCTAATCCATTAGCGTAATTAGTACTTAAGCGTGTAACACGAACGGGTAGTAAGACGTGGTGCTAAATAAAATAAAATAAAATACAAACCTCGCCCTGCTCGGTCTATAAAACAAAAGACAGGACTGAAAGCAAGGTATTGTATTTCATACTGTCATTAGCTACCACATTCATGCATTACCATATGTTTTCATTAAAGCTGTCCAAAGTGACATGCCAGCTGTTGGCGTAGGGATACATCAGGGACTATTTCTAGTAACTTTTTGAGCTGTCATCCAAGTAAACACAGGTGGTGAATGTACTATAGACCAACGCTGGGTTATTTGGCTGAGCTTGTAGAGCAATAAACTGATTTACTGGGAGATGCGTTAGATTTTACTATTTTTCCCATTTTCATAATATCAAACTTGACATGTTCCAACACTCATGTTCTTGAAACTATAATGAATCTCGTCAAAGTCGGCAGCTGTCTCTCGCCGCCAATGCCGGTACTAACTGTTTTGCCTCACAGTGCAAATATTGTCCGACAGACCCTAACTTTATCCATCTTACATTCTCCAATCCCTCTTACCTCCTCCGCCCCTTTTGCACTTACATTAAAACAAAATAAATTAATCTAATTTTTCAAATCGCAAAAAAATTGCGTAAGATTAAGAGGTGGGTCAGTGATGGAAAATCCTACGATTCCTTACTTAGGGTTAAAAGGGGGGGGGGTCAAAATCATCAAAAAAAACCTTATATAATTAAAGGACGGGTTTTACTATTTAATTCAGAATATAAATTCTGGTTCTCCTTAAAGATATAATTCTTAGCTTGTAATTAATTATAATACATCTTGGGTAAAATTCTCCCCCCCCTCCCCCCATAATCTGCCACCCTGTGAGTGGTGGAGCCATGATGAAGGTGGAGAGATTTGGGGGCGCGATGTTATGAGGACTTGTAAGGGCGCTAGTTTTGGGAAGAAACCAGAAAAAGAGGGGATACTTATAGTACTACGTTTCTCCCAAACGATCGTTGAAGGCGGGATACGTAGATCTACGTTTCTCCCAAACGATCGTTGAAGGTGGGACAGGTAGATCTACGTTTATCCCAAACGATCGTTGAAGGCGGGACAGGTAGATCTACGTTTATCCCAAACGATCGTTGAAGGCGGGATACGTAGATCTACGTTTCTCCCAAACGATCGTTGAAGGCGGGACAGGTAGATCTGCGTTTCTCCCAAACGATCGTTGAAGGCGGGATATGTAGATCTACGTTTCTACCAAACGATCGTTGAAGGTGGGACACGTATATCTACGTTTCTCCCAAACGATCGTTGAAGGCGGGATACGTAGATCTACGTTTTTCATCATAATCTTAGGAGTACAATGTCACAGGAACGACTCACTAAACTTTCTATTTTGAGTATTTAAAACGAGACAGCTCGGTAAACAAGATTTTAATCTACTGATTCATTTGCTGCATCAAAGTTCCAAAAAAGGAAGTTTTAGATTTTTTGTAAAAGGCTGTGTAGTTTTATTATATTTTTAAACGCATTTTTTATATTTTTTTTATAAAAAGTTATATCATACTATTTTATAGAGGCTGTGTTATTGCTCAAATCTATTTTATTGTAGGGTAAACATTTTGATTCGATTTATTCCAAACATTTATTACAATCCTAATCTTTGCGATTCTTTTCTTGCCTGGTAAATATATATTTTAGAAATACATATATATAATTTATATATTAATGACATATTTAACCTTTTATATTAAAACAATATTTATGTATAAAAAATAATATAACCCTCTACATTTAAAAAGAAAAATTGAAGTTTCTTAACAGTGAAGTAGCATGACGGTTAATTGAATGGGGGAGACAGAGGGGGTGTAATGTTTTAAGCAGTGGTGGATTGGGGGTGGGG
>CABFWO010003125.1:31296-47216 GCA_902155825.1 Timema genevievae | reverse complement strand
CTTCTCTTGTTAAAATTTTTAGGGGGGGGGGGGGGAAAGGAAACTTTCCCCCCCCCCCCCCCCCCAGAAAATAAAATGTTAGGAAAATTTAAAAATATTTAAAGTTGAACTTTAATATAAAACATTAGAATTTCAACAATATATTCAAAAGACGCATATTAAAAGTGCTCATGAAGAATTGCTATTTAGAAACAGTCAAGATTTGATCTCACTCAAAAAATGTAACAGTTAAGATTTGATCTCACTAAAAAAATATATAAAAAACAAGGAAGATAAATGTAAAGGAAATTAAACCAAATTAATTTGAAGATAGGGTTGGAAACCACATTTTTTCACAGAGCTACCCTCGGTGCACCCAATCGATAATCGAACCCCAATCTTTCGATTCTAAAGTCGAACACATAACTTCTCACCTAACCATGCTGTGATTTGTTATTTCAAAATATTATGGTCCCTGCCAAAATGTAAGAGAACGGTATCAAAATGCTCTCTACAGGATTATAAATCTCACATTTTAAGGGTTTTTTGATTCAAAAAAATAATCATGTAAGGGAATATTAGATCATTTTCAACGACGTCGCAACTCTAAGATAAATGTCTATAGTTAGAAAAATAGATCTGACCTTCCTCAGACATATTATAAAGTAATTTTTAATAGGGTCATTAGAGAAAATTCTAAGATAATTGAGGAATGTTTTAGTAGTTTTGCTTCAAAGATGCCAATCTCATTTGAAATACTGTGAATAAATTTACCTACGCGTAGGCGGAGGAAACCCTTAAAGTAGGGCGGAAGGGAATGAGAAATCAGACAATTGTTTTTTACATTCTTTACAGCTAAATATGTTTTTATCCAAAATAAACAAAATATTGATTCAGTAAATAGGTTTATTTTAAATTTCTACTCTTAGAAATCTCTACATTTCTTAAATATTTGTCATCAACATAATGAAATTTGATGAGAAACCTTTTTTTTAAATGGAGAGAAAACGTTATTATCAAATTCCAGGCAGTCCATGACCAATATTAAAGCATTATTGATGCATATAAACTTAGCCTAAGCTTATCTACAGAAGCAGAATTGTATTTACTGTGAAAAATTTTTTTTTATTAAAACAGTAAAAATAGTGGCCCTAAATCACGTTAACTTCCATCTCACCTTAGTAAGAAATATGTTAAAAGTGAACCACGATGGAATTGTGCGCAGTTGAGTTCTTTTCAACCCAAGATTGGACGTAGGAGTAAAACCGACGATCAACAAATAAAATCGTCTCGAAATAGACCACGCAGGAGAGCCCGTGAGCCGATATAAGCCGTGGGTCGCAACCTCAGACGATAACCTTCACACGCTTTCAAGATGTGGTAACAAACATGTCGCTGAGATACATTTTTTTTTTGGTGGAAAAACACGTCGCTCTTAGAATACCAAAGAGAGGAAGGGTGAGGGTAAACTATTTATAGATTTGGCGGAGATTTTGGACCATGTTCACATCCTCTTACAAGGAAGATTGATTGAGGTACATGCCTTTTTTTCCCTTGGGTGATTTAACGAGCACACGACAAGAACTGAAGGTTTTTTTTATTTCTACGTTTAACACAAGGGATGAAAAGGGGTGGGGTACACGTCAGATGGCCTAAAACCATCTGGCCTGAAGCTTAGGCCAACTGACTCTTGGTTAACTTAGCCTCATTTTTTTTAGTTCGAAATTTATTTGAGGACAAATGACTTTATGCCAAATGAATTTAGGCTGACTTGAGTTCTGGTTTTCATATTTCGGACACGTCCCCAAGGAGTGACCTAGAGGAAACTAACCTATGTTAACGTAGGGAGAGGATAGGGGAACCACATGGGAAAGAGCCCTTCAATGCACCCTGCTGGGATTCTTACCCCGACTTCCACATCAAAGGCGACCCAAATTCAAGTGCGAGTCTAACTACTCACACCGCTCAGCCCCCTTGGAGGAGCTGGTCATACATATCGTGTCAAGGGGATTAGTCATGTGGTAGTCTTCTTTCACATCGTGATTCCCCATCATCTTTCGAGACTGATCCCCTTTCTTATAAAATATATTTGTCACTTTATTTCCGAAGGAAAACATAAAGGTTGGCGCAAACTTATACAAACCGGATATGGGCCAAAATCACGGTCGAATAGCCGGTAAATTAGATACAATCAGAAAACGTATCGCAGTGAGGATTTCTGCATTTTTCGGTTAACGAGAGCGAAATTTGGAACAGTTCAGTTTATTTTTTCATGCGATATTTTCAAATATGGTTAAACAGTTTTCATTAGTCTCAATTCCATTGTTTTCTAAAGTAGAATACATAAAACTGCACCATGACGCATCAAAAAGTTCGAGTTAAATTACCTGCCTGACCTAGATACTATCCGGGGAGGGGGGGGGGCTGGGGGGGGGACGTGCTCTTAGCCGCATAAAAACTCTGCTCTTAGATCGCGCACCGGTGTAAGCTAGCACAGAGACACTACCCGGTGTAAATAATATAATTATGTACCATTATCTCATACGTGCTCCTGTACCCCGTCTTACTACCCGTCCAGGTTATCAGCATGTAATCACCAGTATTGTAAGGGTGAGGAAGGTATAATTTGAAAAGAAATGAACCCCCATTTGNTCGAGACGTCTGTGGGAATCTCCTGGGTCAATCATATAGTTCCACAGTCCCTAGATAAAAGGAGTGTTAGAACCCCATATCTTGTCGTAGAAGGACTTCGCAAGTATCCGGAAGTGGTCAGTGATTCATAACATCACAAAGTATCGGCGGTGAGTCACTTGGAAACATATCAGAGTGCGTCCACAGTGATTCTCAGACACAGGCAATGAATTTTAATTTTAATTTTTTTTTTTAATTTTAGCACCGCGTCTTACTATCCGTTCGGGTTATACGCTTAAGTACTAATTACACTAATGGATTAGGAATTGGGAAGGTTGAATTTAGAGGAATTGAACCCGAATTTGCGTGTAGGTAGAGTGGAAAACCATTTAGGAAAAACCACCCCCAGTTCACCCGACCGAGATTCGAACCTCAATCTCCCCGTCCTCGGTGGTCTGACTCAACACGAATGGCGCGTTAGCCAACTACGCCACCAAGGCGGGTGGGTAGCTTAGAGAAGTGGTATTTAACCTGGGGTACGCGAAGACATCTTAAAGGTACGTGAATTTAAAAAAAATTATATATAGATATATAGATATACATAAGCCCCCTATATTATTTCATGGTAAGCACTGAATAATCAGGGTCAGATTTATGGTTAGCCATAAGACACCAGGACGTAAGGACGTGCGATTTGGGCATGCCATTTTTATTTAAGATGTAGATCATATAATAATATGTATAGCCTGCACTATGCACCAACAACTTTGATGGTAAAAGCGGAAGATAAATTACACCAAAAAAAAAGGTTGAATTCTAACTAAAATTCCTCCAACAGGTGATGGCAAGGAGTTGTTTTGAACATTAAAACCTCCTCAATCCTACCATATTAGTATAGTTAATTACGTATAGCCCAGACGGATAGTAAAACACAGATAAAAATAAATGTTAAAATAGCGGTTTCTATGCGAAGTTGTTCCAGCTTGGATCAATTATAAAGTTTAGAAAGATCACTCACCCCCCATGTGATATCGGAGAGATAAACTTTTAAACCTGCGCAGACGATCCAGGGGTTTCAACACTAGTGGTCCTCCTATTAACTGGGAAAACCGCTCGCAGACATGTAATATTCATGTATAAGTGTTACAGATTCGCTGAGTGACCCTACTGCAATGTGTGGGACAAAGTCGGGCAGATTAAGGAGATGAAGCTGCGCCAGAAGATAGGCTATATTTCAAAACAAGCGGTATACAACCGGCAGTATTGTAAAAAGCTACAAAATACGTGCGAATTGATTGCAATTATTTAATGCGAGATTAAGATGGTACGAGAATGTAATGAGGGTGGAAAAGAAGAGAATTCCAAAGAGAATAATAGAGATGAAGTGTGTAGGGAAAAGACCGAAAGGGAGATCAAGAATTAGATGGGAGGATAACAGAAAGTGTGCAATTGAGAGGAGAAGAATGGAAGCAATTAAAAGAATAAGCATGTTGAAAGGATAAAGGAAGATGGAGATATTTTACTAAACTGACCCGATCACAGACTGGTAACAGTTGATGATGGTGATGACATAATTAATTCATAAGAACTAGTTCATAGTGACATAAATTCTTAATTAAGTTAGTTTATAATTGAAATGAAATGCATTCATCTGTTTATCATTAATAATGATTCGATTTTATGTAAACTTAAAAAAAAAAGACAAGCAATGTTATTTGAGTGGTTCCACGCGAAAGTTTAATATATTGATAGTTATAATTTTGTTGCTATTGTCTTTGTTGAAACGATATCATTAGTGCTTTTAATGGAAATAAAAACCTGATATTGACATTAATTTTATAATTTATAAGTCATAACAAAATAGTCTTTTTAAACCCATGAAACATTTGAACAACTTTGATACATTTTTTAAAGGGTTTGTAATTATCGGTCATATGGTTCAATGGCATGGTGAAATAAAAAAAACAATTTTTAGCAAATTGTTGCTAATTAATTAAATAAACGGTAATATGCTTCAATGGTATAGTGACACAAAAACCCCAATTATTACCAAAATGCTGGTAACTAATTAAATTATTGGTAATACTCGTCAATGACGTGGTGACACAAAGCCCCCAATTATTAACAAAATGTTGGTAATTAATTAAATTATCGATAATACTCGTCAATGACGTGGTGACACAAAAACCCCAATTATTACCAAAATGCTGGTAATTAATTAAATTATCGGTAATACTCGTCAATGACGTGGTGACACAAAGCCCCCAATTATTACCAAAATGCTGGTAATTAATCAAATGTCAGTCATTAAGTCAGTTAACCGTTATTTTAGTCCTAATTTTTGTCACGCTTCCTCTGTTAAGGCTATTCACATATTTATAATACCAACCAGGGATAGGAAAGGTTAAATTTAGAATAACTGTAACTGCATTTACATGGTATGAGCGTGAGAAACCTTTTGGTAAAAAAAACACCCTAATACACACAGCCGGAATTCGAATGCCAAGCTTTCTGTCGTCGGCAATCCAATCTATTGTGATAATGGTGCCATAAGACCACCAAAGCGAGTATATATATATATATATAATTAGAACCCGTTTTGGTGGCCGCATGGTCTAAGGCACTACTCTCGCATTAGACTAGACTGACCATGACGGGGAGATCAGTTGAGTGTATTGTTTGTTTTTCTACTAACATTTTTTCACTCTCCCTTCACGCAATAGGGTACACTTCCTTTAAATATAACCTTCATCATCACTATGGCTATTAGCTTTGTTACCCGCCTCGGTGGCGTAGTTAGCTAACGCTCTAGTCATGTTGAGCTCGACTGCCGAGAATGGGGAGATCGAGGTTCGAATCTTGGTGAACTGGGGGGGTGGGGGGTTCCTAAATGGTTTTCCACTCTACCTCCACGCAAATTCGGGTTCACTTCATCTATATTCAAACTTCCCAATTCCTAACCAATTAGCGCAAATTGTACTTAAGCGTATAACCCGAACGGGTAGTAAGACGTGGTGCTAAATAAATAAATAAATATTATCTTAGTTAGTACATAAGCGTATGACCTGAACGGGTAGTAAGACGCGATGCTAAAAAAATTATATAGTATTAAAATAAACTTGAATAATACTTGTACCTATTCTACAGCAATCAAATAACTTCTGAAGTGAAAACACGTGTAAAAATGAAGATATAAATCAAATTAATTTTCTATTCCAAATAGTTCGTGTTTTCATTTTCTAAGGGACCGAATCTTTTTTCAAGAACAAATAAATAGGCACTGAGAAAATTAAGATTAATGACTTTTAAAAAAATACACACACACAAGCTTTTACGATTGTGTGTGTACAATGTTTCACAACAAACTAAAGTGAAAAGTTTCCATTGATATATTTTATACGTAATTTATTAACTTCCTTCGTATTCCTATACGACGCCAGAAGTGTCTGAACCTAAATAAATAACGATAAAGGTCAAATTTAGGATCCAAAAATTAACACAATTAATAATCTACTATTTAAATATCGGAATGTTTCTTCTATGTGATTGCCACACACCATACAAATGTTTACATTTGATTACAACATTTGAAAAGTCTAGGAATAGTGCGACTACATCTAAGAACAATTATAAACAATAATACTTCAACTGATTCTAATCAAATTCGGTAAGCACTTATTTTGTTCTTGAGTTTGGTAACTCTGACTCCAGAGGTACATATAAATTTTAAAAAATGTGGTTAGTTCAATATTTTATGATATGAAAGCGACTTCTTAGTTGCAATCGCTAACTATAGTATGATTTTGGTAGGAAGAACAGTATAAGTTAGTTACTAAAGCTACTAAAACCAATTTAATATATTCATACATCAATTCATGTTATCTGAAACTGATATTTTTTTTATAGATATTATCAATATCTATAAAATAACACAAATGATATATTAAAATGTTATCAATGTTGGCCACAGGGAAATGTGTATTTTCTTTATTGTTCTTACAATCAAAATCAGGGTACATTCATGCTCTTGACAGTAATTAAACCTATCATTATTAGATTTTCTTGAAATTGTCAACAAATTATAGTGTGTGATAGCAGCCAGAAACATCTGAAATTACATTAATGATGGCGAACGCATGCGCACAGAGAAGAAAAGTCGTAATAACCTATTTATCTTTGTGTGGTCGCAGCCAGCTGTAAACAATAATGTCATGATTAGAAAAATTAAATTATTAGTAGACTAGATTTTCAATAAACATATTAGGGGTTGTTGGCTAATTTATATCTGTGATCTGCACGTCAGACATTAAGGGCGCGTAAAGCTTATTTTTCTAAGGAAGATAGGGATCGCTAGAAAATTTTAATATAACTTCAGCCAATAAATGTTGTACTACCCTATGGAGGGTCCATCAAATTCTAAGGGGGGTCCGGACCCCTACAATCAGCCGCTTTATCAGAACACCAATGCGGGTATAACACATATATACAGGCATAGACCCCAACGGATATATATAATATCAAATAATTTATATGATACTAGTTTTGTTCTATCGCAATATGACCACATTACTATTAAAAGTCCAACACCTTAGTTCAGTTATTAGCGTGTGTCTACTTAGCTAATAGTCCATGGTTCAATTCCTGGCATAGCCGAAAAAAATTATTGTTAGTGAAATGTGGGTTTACCCTTTCAGAGTGATGAATTAATGGCTGGGGGCTGGATGTTGCGTCTGTTCTAGATTTAAGTTAGTTTATAAGTCATGTTCTGATATCATCAATCTGTTCAGAAATTGCACGTTAAATACCTCAAATAAATTAACAAATACTATTAAAATATATATAAAAAAATAAATCATTTTTACGTAGTCTTTCTCTTAGAAATAATATTCGTGACAAACCAAAATGAATCAACAAAATAAACGAACTGTAAGTGGTAATTTTGAAGGGGGGGAAATGAAAAAAAAAGCGATACCGGTAAATAAAATCACAGGATTGGTCGAAGATATGCCGTGAGAGAAATAAACTAGACCACCAGCAAGACAATCGTACCGTGGTGGGCGTATTTACGCACCTAGGTTCTAACAGTTTACAAACTCTTTGGGACCGTGTGACCTTTGACTTAGAATGTCAATACTCTTACCACAGAGCTATCCAGGAGTCATCCGGTGTCCAGGATAATTATGTACACATATTTTAAGGCAGAGTCTGTAATTGACGTGTGAAAATCTTCAGCTAAATATGAGCGACCAATTAAGATCACGAGATATCAGATAACGCAGCCACCTTCGACTCGGGAAGGTTTTATTCTGCCAGATGTAAAATGACAATTGATCACTCATATGTAGCTGACGATTTACACACGTCAATCACAGACTCTGCCTTAAAATATGTGTAAGGAATTACCCTGGACACGGAATGAGTCCTGGATAGCTCTGTGGTAAGAGCATTGATGTACTTAGCCAAGGGTCACGGGTTCAATTAAAATAATGATATTTATATGCGTCTGTAACTGTACTTATCAACTATATTAGCGTGTCTATTTAATCCCCTATTCAAACAAGTTAAAATTATTAATTAATTTATTTCAAATCACTAGGGATATTTTAAAATAAAGTTTGGACACCCTCTTCTCTGTTATTTGAAGCCGTTGGAAATTAAAAAGTGTCCCAACTTTGATGTTCATAATACATATAGCTATATATTTACTTGTGTATAATGAATAAGCTTAACTTTGTATTGGTGGTTACACAGGTCAAGACATCACTCTCACAACAGACTGGATCTCCAGTGGTGGGAAGGTTTGGTCTTGACTCCCATTCGGGTGCATTGAGTGTTTTTTTTTAAGGATTTTCCAATGAACCTTCATCTTAAAAAAAAGGATACATTTTCTCTAAATTATACTGTCCTCATTTTCTAACCTATTAGTGTAAATATGCTGATATCTCGTAAAGGTAGAAACCCACCAAAAAAAATTGAAAACAAAAATGTTAGAAGTACCAACTTCAAAAACATTTTAAAAAAATTTAAAATAATGTATTTCAATTTCAATATTAGCTAAAGAAGAAGGCTTTGATGATAAAACTTTATTAAATTTAAATCTTATTCATAAAATATTTCTCACTACATTAAATACATGCTCATTTTTATTTTTATTTTTTAGAGAGACAAAGAGAGTGTTTGAAAGAAACATTCGATGCAATTGGACCTTGCACGAGCTGTCACCATGTATCTCCCTATCTCTCCGTTGCCATACGAAGTGCACTTCCTTCTGCACTTTGCTGCAACATAGGATCTGACGAATAATAAAACTTTCAAGGCTGAGCACCACTTGGTATATTATAATTGATTCACGATAACGTTGCCTCTTTTTTTTTAGTTTACGCCACCAGGGTTTGCCGACTAGACATTCCTGGACTTCTACTGATAATGGCAGATATGTAACCGTCTTCTGAAGTTGGGGCACCATATAGGCGCCGTTACTTCACCCCGATGAGATGATGATAGTGATGATTATGTGGCCCTGGTAGAAATCTTAAACTTATTTTAAAATTAACTAACCAGATAATGGCAACCATAGGAAAAATTCCCCTTTGAGAAAAATATCTGGTATCTGGTACAACCAGGAATCGAGTCCAGGACCTCTAGATTAGCACCCAAAAATTATGACTACTAGGCCTAGAGGCCGGCAAACTATGTCCTTGTCTGACACTTTAAAATGTACTCAACATTTGCATTGTAGACTATTCACCCACCTAGCAAATATGTTTTGTGTTTTGTACAATAATTAAAGTCGTTAACATCAATTGAAAGTTAGCTAACACGCTAGATTCGTGTTGAGCTAGACTGCTGAGGACGAGGAGATCGAGGTTTGAATCTCAGTCAGGAACTGGGGATGGTTTTTCCTAAATGGTTTTCAACCCTCCATGCAAATGCGGTTTCACTTCCTCTAAATTCAACCTTCCCAATTCCTAACCCATTAGCGTTATTAGTACTTAAGTGTATAACCTAAACGGGTAGTAAAACACGGTGCTAAATAAAAAAAGAATCACTTGAAACTCGCTTCAGTGGTCGAATGGTATAATGCGTCACTCTCACAAAAGACTGGACTACCAATGACGTGGAGGTCGGGATTCAAATCCCGGTCAGGTGTACTGAGGTTCCCCCTCCACCTCCCGAATTGTTTTCCATTCTTCTTCCACGAAAATTTAGATACACTTCCTCTAAATTCAACCTTTCATATCATTACCATATTAACTTTGTTAGTATGTATACGTACAGCCCAAACGGCTAGTAAGAAGCTGGAACAACAAAAAACATCATTTGACTAAATGTGACGAGACATAATTCGTGAGTCAGATTGGAGCAAAGTGTTTTTAGTAGCTTTCAAATATCGGAAACGGCCACAGAAATATGCACCCTGAGTGAGGGATATTCCATCTTACCTTCTGAAGCCTGAGTAAATCACTAATACGGATATGGGAATTGAACCCGAGACTTTTAGAAGGTACCAAAATTTAAAGTAAACAGTTTTATTGTTTAAAAAACCCTTTAAAACTAAAACCAATAAAATACTGTTTCAGTAGATACATCAGTTTTAATTTTTTACACATACGAAATTTGGCCAAGACTTAATCATCGTTTAAAAAATTCTGGTCAAATTCCGTGCTTTCCATGACCTAATTATTCAAGAACTGTTACAATTAATTTGTGTCAAAAATTAAACTAAGCCCAGCTACTGAAACAATATATTATATTATGGCCAAAAATGTTTATTTGCTATGAGAACTGTAAAACTATGGACATTAAATTTGATTCCGGTATAAGGACAGATCCTGATTTCCATGTATTTATTGAACCCTTAACCTAGCAATGTACAAATTGTTTCAAGTCCTTGTCTGTGCGTTTCATCGCATTAAACGTCCACTCCCACATCTCTACGACCGTGTATCCGTAATTCTTAAATTTTTCCACGCAGGCCATGGTCACTTCATAGCGCGTCTCCATGATCTCGTGATGGCTGTTTTTAATAGGGGTGGTCCTGTTAGGATAACAAAGAGGGCACCCGTGCCAATAACAGCCCCAGAACTGGAAGACGGTGGTGACATCTTCAGCTTTAACAACGCCGTCTACACGTCACCCTAATACATATTCCTCACAATCGTTTCCCGCATGAAGGATAGAGACACGGCTTTGATGGGCTTTCCAGCAGAACCATTGTACAGCGACGTTCTACTGTTGGTCTGCACACCAGTAGCCACCGTTAGGGATGATAAAGATGGTATTCTCCTTAAGGTGACTTCGGTGGTAAACCAACATGGCCATTCCCGCGATCGTACACGCCTCTCTGAAAGGATCCACTTTTGATTTTTCCATGAGCATATCTCTAAACTTTAGGCAAGCCTTCCTTAGGATATCTACATCTTTCACGTAATACAGTTCCAACTCGCGGTTAAAATCAAAAACCTAATTTTCTTTTACCAGCGCGTCATACCACTTTTCAAAGTGCTCCTTTCCCTCAACTGACAACTCACCGATGCCTAGTCCTCCTTTGGCGGCAAGGGTTACCCTATACCCCACGTTTTCTTTTTTATTGAAAAAATGGGGGAAATGTCCATTGGCCAAGGACTATACCAAGCTGAATGTCTTGGGCATCTTGGACAACGCCATCGGGAGAAAGTTCAGCGAATCAATAGAGTGGAGCGGACCGTAACGCATGGACATGATTTTCCTACCGTTCATTATGGGCTCTGAAGTCCATTTTTTTACCTCCATCATATATTTTAAAATAAAATTTCCATCATAGCCCTTGGCATTTTGGGATAGGAGGGTGATGTCCTTAAATTTTGTAGTTTTAATTTGCTATAGAAACAAACAAAAATTGGACCATTGTGGCATCACCCTTGAATATAGATTAGGTTCGTGCAAGTACGTGTTTACCGCACCTTGAAGAAGAGTTTCTTGTCTGCAGTCAAAATCATAGAACACGAACAAGAAATTGCTCTTTTCCAGTGACGGCTTGGATGGGGCCTGCTTCATATAGCAGAAATGACCAAAAGGAAAATGGGTCTCGTATACTCTAATAAAAAGTCTCATAACACTCATAAATCTCATCCAGATCCCTATAGATGTCGTCATTGTAGTGGCTGCTTGTACAAACACTTTCCACCCCCTAATGAACGGCAGGGTCGTACTGATATTGTGAGGGACGGGCAGTAGGTGCTACTCCGCCGAACTCGCAATGTTCTAAAACATATGTCACATTGTTTACATGTTTGACCAAAGAACTCTGGGGGAGTTTAATCTCGTTACACTCTTCAATCCACCCACCCATTCTAAATTTTCTAGTCCCAGGGTTATTTGTACACCTCCCTAAAACAACCTATTTGTAAATTACCTTTAAATGAATTTCACCCCTCCACCACTGAAACAAAATATTTGGGAGGTCCCAATTCGAGGAGGATTAAAAAAGTCCTGTCTGCTTGAACAAACAGTTTAGTTACAAAACTTGCCATATGATGCTGCTATTTCGGCCAAACAAACTCCGTCCTCTGTAAAGCTCTCCAAAATGGTTCTGATGGACCCCCACCAGGCCAACCTTCGGTAAATCCTAATTACACATACACTGTGGATCGAAAGATACATAACAGTTTTATTACATACAGCCAGTCAATAAAGCGTCCAGTGTTAATATTACTCCTGATTATTATTTGAAAATGGATATGAAGTTTAGGAAAAAATCTAAATTAAGTCACTGTTAATATTATTCTTCATTATTTAAAATGGCTATACGGTTTAAATGAAATAAAGTCACTGTTGATATTTTTATTTAATAAACTAAATGTTTAAATAAATACAATAGAGTCACTGTTAATATGAGTCATCATTATTTAAAAATTGTCTGTAAAGTTTAGTGACAATGACAAAGAATAAATGAAGGTCACAGTTAAATTCATAATCTAAATGTTAGGGGGTCAGTAGTTATAAAATGTGTAACACTTGATAACATAAATAATATTGTTCACAATGATTGCATACCTTAATTTTCTCCGTCAGGCAGACCTCCTGTTGTCGTGCGATTGGAGCTCATTTTTTATCTTCTTACCGGTTGAAGGTCAGAAGTAGAGTAAGAATATTTTCAAATTGCGAGGGTTTTATACAAAATCTCATCCGGATATAGCCTACATATTTTCTCGTAGCCTATTGGCTAGTAATAAATTTTAATATAGCTTCGTTAGTAAATTATATGTAATGTACCGTTACTTGATCAATTGTGTTTTGATCATTGCTGTGTACGGTCATGACTAGCTTGGTGCAAGACCCTTGGCTCACTATAGTCCTGTCCCTCTTTCAAACATAATACGTTAAAATGATTGAATAAGTGTTAACCACTCCACAGGTAAAATTCTGGAACATTTTTTAATCATCCCTACCGCACTATCATAATTAGCCAGAAAGGATGCGTGTAGCTCATTTAGTTATGACGGTGGAGGTCGGGCGTTGAGACTACATTTTTTGTGCCGACTGTACCGGTGGTTGAGGTTACATTTTTTGTGCCAAATGTACCAGTGGTACCACAAAGATCCGTGTTTTCAGGATGTATACGTTGCGTGATTATTAGTGAGCTAGCCAGTATTTTTCTGATTTAACATGTTTAGTATAATCATCACCGAGTAATGAATGCCCTGACGCCCCGGGAAAATAACAGTGAATACTCTCTTCGAACTTGGAGGGGGTTCGATTCAATGATTTGTGTGCCCTACTGCCCAGGCAATGTCACGTGTTGATATCCTCCTGCCAAGGTTGTGGTATCGATAGTTTCTTCACTCATTAGTAATCAGGCTCCGAATTGACAACATTATGTGCTCCACTGCGCTCAGTCTGTGGATTCCGAGAGGCGAGCCCCAAACACTGGCTGTTTAATTATGGTCCCTGCCCCATGGGGTGGGCAATATCCTGGGTTGGACTCTCTGCCCCCCACTGTATAGACTAAACAGAATTGTCGACACGTCGCGGGAGGAGTGCCCGACGCCCGAGACTGTATGCTCCACATACACTCCCACCCAAAACCCTGGGGAACACATTAAAAACTAATGGGCACACATTAAAAACTATTTGACACACATTAAAAACTAGTGGGCACACATTAAATTCTAATGGGGCAAACAATTTAGGGGTGCGGGGAATAAATTACGGATGTGAAGTTTGGACATGAATAAATGTAAATTTTCGCAGGGATGTGAAAAGGGGAATCAAACTTGGAGGGGGTATTCACAGCGCTGTTATGACCGATGTAGGGCAATTATAACGGTAATTTCAACGAACAGGATGTAGTGAGTGATTTGACTCGTCATAGAAACTGGGTTTCTCAACGGCCGATCACGCTACTAATCTCTAAAAATATTAGCGTAATACCACCCTTGGTGGCGTAGTTAGCTAACGCTCTATTTTCGTGTTGAGCTAGATTGTGGTGAGGATGGGGAGATCAAGGTTTAAATCTCAGTTATGTGAACTGGGGTGTTTTTTCCTAAATGGTTTTCCACTCTTCCTACACGAAAATGTGGGTTTACTTCCTCAAAATTCAACCTTCCCAATTCCTAACCCTTTAGCGTAGTTAGTACATACGCGTACAACCCGAGCGTTTAGTAAGACGCGGTGCTAAAAAAATTTATTTATCTCGTATACCCTTTTGATGTTTACATTATGGTTTATAAGGCTCTTAACACAAGCTAAGAGCTATCAACCGCTGGGACCAAACTTCGGCAGAATCGATACCCCAACCTTCCCTTTATCGGCAAATTATAATGGACGCGACTGATTCCTTTGTCACCCCTCAGTGTGTGTCTGGTTTATTTTCAATCGCGTCTTACCACTCGGCTTGGCTGTAGGCATTTAATTCTGCCAATGAGTTGTTGTTGAGAATGGCAGAATTAAGGGGAAATATACATGCCTTTGTGTAGAAGAAGAGTGGGAAGTTGTTTACGAAACAAATATGCTCGGTTCACCCGACCGGGATTCAAACCTCTACCTCCCCGTCATAGACAAAACAGACAACACGATAATCACTATACTTAGTTCGTATTGAACCAAAAACATATTTTTCATAAAGAGCACAAAAAATGTCTACTTTTTCTTAAGAAGGTTGGTTTGATGTGATTTATATCCATCCGCAGCTAGGCATGCACTCAATCCTTAGGCCGGCTAGTGCTGCCTGCACCATCTGGTATAAATCACATGTACTAGGGGAGTTCAGGAATTGTGGTGGTTTCCCGTTACATTCCACACTGGATTTCTATGATCGAGAGCGAAAGGGCCTACCAATTTTGCCGGAAAAGGTGTTTCACATAATTTCCAGGGTTATTTTACATGCCACAATCAACATAGGACCGACGGCTTTACTTCCCCTCCGAAGGACGTTGTGCCAAGGATTTTTTATCGCTCAAGGAAAATCTATCGACCCCGGTTGGGTTCAAAGCCACGAACCTGAGGTCCTGAGACGAGAACTTTACCCCAATACCACCGAGGTTGACACAAAAAATGTGCTCATGGTGAAACAAACATCTCCCTCATGTTTCATTATTTTTATTAAAGTGTACATTAAGGAACAAAAGTCGGGAGCTTGTTTGCTTGTCGGCTCCCAGCCAAAACAGTCAATTGATGGAATCACGTGAGTGGCATGTGGAGGAAGTTTTTACTGAGACTTGGGCGGTAAACAAATTAATCACCAAGTCGCTGCATGCATGCTTCTTCTCCTCAGTCGGTGCTTATTTGTCTGAGATAAATACTTGGGTGATGCTAAATCACTCTGGCTTATATATATATATATATATATATATTAGTGTGTGTGCGTGACCCAGTTTGACCGCAAGTTGACCCACTTGGTTTAAGCCCCATTAAGAGGCAGCCAGCACAAATCAACCGGCGATTAATTCTTATTTTTGCTAGAACTAACAATTTCATGAGGTAAATACATTTAAAATTTAAAAGGATTATAGAGTGGAAGGGTGGACTGAGCCGCCGGGTTTGGTTTGGGCTGCCACAATTACTTTAAACTAAAATAAATATATTCATTCAATTCCAAATGACTGTTTTTATTAAATTTTAATCAAAAGTTCCAGTGAGTAAGTCTGAGGTACCGAGGGTACATTATTTGTAAACATATATGATGTCGTTAAATTTAAAACCATCCTGTTTGATGTTTCTTGGTGTAGTTTATAAACGAAATTAAAATCATATGTTTAGTGATCTACACAAGCAGGGAATGAAGGATCGTTTTACAAACTTAAATATTATATTAAGGCCCTTTGCCATAT
>CABFWO010003125.1:0-23408 GCA_902155825.1 Timema genevievae | reverse complement strand
ACTTTTGTCCGTTTAATAGTATGTTCTTTGAGTATGTACAGTACGTGGTACCATCACATCTTAGTACAGTTTTAAAACTTTAGGTCATCTGTATGTCCAGGTTATAGAGTCTCAAGGTGACCTGGTGGTCTAGGGGTAAGGTGTCAGACTTCTGTGCTGAGGGTCCGGGGTTCAATCCTCGGTCCCGGCACAGATTTATCTGATTGCCAAACCCTTCCTTCACCTCTGACAAGATCTGTATTAATCACAACTTGTGAATGTGAGGAATGCCAGGCCTCCACCGTGGTTCGGATTCCACGTTAAACTGTAGGTCCTCCATTTCATCTCACAATCAACCTACCATTGCACATTAGCGTAAGTGCGTATAACCCGAACGGGTAGTAAGACGCGGTGCTAATAATAATAATAATAATATATCGTCTTGTGTACATAATAGTCGCAAATTGTTCCAAATTTCATTGCCTATAAACATACATTTAAATTTAAAACGCCCACTTTGGTAGGCACGTGGGCAAAGGTCCGTTTAGTATTTTTTATTTTTAGGACGGGAAAATAAAGGTTCTAATCCCGGCCAATTACACCGAGGCTTTTTCCATACATGGTTTTTCACTTTCCCTTCACACAAATTCTGGCACATTTCCTCTAATATTATACCTCCTCATCCTTACCCCTTTGATTAAAAATGTCCAGAAGGGTAGTGAAATGTAGAGCACTTAAATTTAAAACATTATAATGAGTTCACAGAATTAGCATTAGGCTCAAAATAATATTATGTTTCAAAGTTTTATAATTTTTTGAATGCTTATAAAAGAAAAAACTGTCTAATAACATACGAAGTTACACGGTTTTATTTTTTGTGGGACCTCTTATATTTTATAGCCATGAGTGTGTGATTTATAATTATGTAACCTAGACGTCATTGAACTCTGAACATTGCTAAGTTTATCTTCAGTCAAGAACAATCTAATATAGATCGTTTTATAAGATAACGTAGATTTTATACGTCTTTTCATTTATATCTGTACGCGATTGAGCAATAAAACTATTATTAATAGTACTTACATAGAAATAGGATGTAAAAATATCCATAGATAAATCATAAAATACTGTCTCATAATTAAATAATGTAGATCATTCAACTAGAGTAACAATAATTTAAATCCATTTGTTAATTATATATATTCATATGAGTAGTCAAACTATATCATGTATAAAATGGTAGCTATAAAAAGCTGCGTGAGAATACAGTTAGAACGCTCTCAGATTCATAAAGTCCCTACTAGGGCAAAGTAAGGTTGTTTGTCTCATCAGTATTATCTATACAGGAACAAATACACATTTCTTCAGTGGGATGTGATTCTTCTAAATATTTATAAGATCGGGACCAACCAAGTGGTCTAGTGGTAAGAATTTCTAGCTACAGATCTAAAGTTCCCAGATTCATTCCCCGGCGCTTCCAGATTTTTCTGAAAATTAGTGGGTCTGGAACGAGGTCGATTCACCCTCATGGCGGAGCTACTTGAATAAATGAGTAGCGGCTCTGGTCTATAAAACTGAGATCATCGGCAGGTGGGTTCATTATGCTGAGCACATGACACCCTCTAACCGCAAACGTTGGCACTAACTTCGCCAACCTGTGGCGGCCTCTCGGTCGATATAACTCGCTTGCGAACTGACGCCAAAGAGGTTTTTTTTAAAGGATGTCGGTTGATTTGTTTATGCAATGAAGAGACTCCATTTTTTTAGGTAGACCCTACACTTAATTTTAACATAGGCCTGGATGCGATTATATTCGAAGTGTACAGTCATGCACATATGTAGACATAAGTGTCCTAGTGGAGTGAGGTCCATTTTTAACTCGACCGCTAGGCATATAGTTTGTTTGTTCCACGATTATTGCCTGGTGCGTAAACCAATTTTAATAAAATTTGGCAGGGATATTCTTTGACCCAGGCCGAGTGACGTATTTACTGAGCATAGTTTTGCGATCTGGTTATTTATTTCAAAATGTCGACAACTCTAATAGTATTTTGTTCAAGAGTTCATCAGCTTCCTCGGTGGCCGAATGGTCTAAGGTGTCGCTCTCTCAATAGAGTAGACTTCCGATGACAGGGAGATTGGGGTTCTAATCCCGGTCGGGTGTACTCAGGGTGGTTTTTTCCAAAATTGTTTTTAATTCTACTTATACGCAAATATGGTTACACTTCCTCTAGATTCAACCTTCCTAATCCCTAATACAATAATTAGTAAATATGCGTATAACATGAACAGATAGTAAGACGCGGTGATTAAAAAAACTAATCCCAACGGATTTGAATCTAAAATTATAAGCAACCGATTGAGCCACTCGGGAGTGCTTATTTTAATTTTTAGATTTATTGAGAGACTGACGTCTACCCCCCAATGAAACTCGTGTACATCCCTGGCCAACCTTTGACCATAGTGTGCCCTAACTGTCCCGTTTACTACTATATCATCCTATCCCTGACCAACCTTTGACCATAGTGTGCCCTAACTGTCCCGTTTACTATTATTTCCTCCTATCCCTGGCCAACCTTTGATCATAGTGTTCCTTAACTGTCCCGTTTACTATTATATCCTCCTATCCCTGGCTAACCTTTGACCATAGTGTGCCCTAACTGTCCCGTTTACTACTATATCATCCTATCCCTGACCAACCTTTGACCATAGTGTGCCCTAACTGTCCCGTTTACTATTATTTCCTCCTATCCCTGGCCAACCTTTGATCATAGTGTTCCTTAACTGTCCCGTTTACTATTATATCCTCCTATCCCTGGCTAACCTTTGACCATAGTGTGCCCTAACTGTCCCGTTTACTACTATATCATCCTATCCCTGACCAACCTTTGACCATAGTGTGCCCTAACTGTCCCGTTTACTATTATTTCCTCCTATCCCTGGCCAACCTTTGATCATAGTGTTCCTTAACTGTCCCGTTTACTATTATATCCTCCTATTCCTGGCTAACCTTTGACCATAGTGTGCCCTAACTGTCCCGTTTACTACTATATCATCCTATCCCTGACCAACCTTTGACCATAGTGTGCCCTAACTGTCCCGTTTACTATTATATCCTCCTATCCCTGGCCAACCTTTGATCATAGTGTTCCTTAACTGTCCCGTTTACTATTATCTCCTCCTATCTCTGACCAACCTTTGACCATAGTGTGCCCTAACTGTTCCGTTTACTACTATATCATCCTATGCCTCATCTTTACCTCTTCCATTCTCATACAATTAAAAAATATATAGTAGACTCGCGATTATCCGAGCCCCGCTTATCCTAGGCTCCGTGTTAACCGAGGCACTTATTCTGTCAAAGTGTCAAATTTTAACACAATATTTATACAATAGTTAGATATTTTATACACTAGTTTAAGATTTAACTTAAGCCTTTAATACAATAAATGTAATACTTTGTAATGATGCGTGTTAATAAATTACTAATTTGAAACTTACAAACAATATACACATCGTTCTAGTGATTTATAACTCATAAATCTTATTATACACAATAAATCCTACACGCTCCGTATCATCCGAGTTTTTAAATTGTTTTGATTTCAGTTGTATTAATGGACATTCCATTATAAGAGTATGATTGAACAATTTTATAATCGTATCGTTGAAGATTGTGAGCTGTACAAAGCTGTAACTGAACTGTGAAGTTTTTAGCTCATCAGAAAATAAAAGGTAGATCTACTGAGCAGATGTTTTAACACCGGTTCGAATATTATCAATAAATAAATATATTAAATAATAACATTATCAAATTTAAACCCTGAGAGATAATTACCACAAAATACTCAATACAGCTATATTACCTCAATGGTAGGCACGCAGAATAAGGTGTCAACCTCGTTTATTCTATTTTTGGCTATTAAGGGGATGTCGGGGAGCTAATCCCAGCTGGGTGTACTGAAGTTTATTTTCTCCTAAATCGGTTAACATTCTCCCTCTACGAAAATGCGAATACATTTACTCCAAATTCTACCTACCTCATGTCTAGTCCATCATTGTAGTTAAACTGGGAGTGTAAAGAACGCGAGTTAAGGGGAGTGTTTTTGCAGTTTTTATAGCAAAATATTTTTCTGAATAAAATAAATTCCCCAGTATAAACACAGAGTTTAATTTTCTTCAAGTGGTAATAAACAGTTATTAAATATCTTTCAAGGGTGTCCTGTAATTTAATGACAACCTTTTCTCTTCATTAAAACGTTTCTCATCTAATGCCACTGTGCTCATGACAGATATTCAAGAACTGTTGATATCACAGTGTGAAGAAAATTAAACTCTTTGTTTACACTGGAGCAAACCACTTCGGTGGCCGCGTGGCCTAACGTGATACTCTCGTGTTGGGCTAGACTACAGAAGACGGAGAGGTTGAGGCTCGATCCCGGTCGGGTGCACTTAGGTAGGTTTTCCCTTAAGCGGGTTTCCATTCTCCTTTCACGCAAATTCAGATGCACTTCCTCTCAATTAGACCTACCTAATCCCTAGTGTAATTAGTACATAAATACCCGAACGGGTAGTAAGACGTGGTGCTAAAAAAATACTGGAGCATTATTTTATTTATTTTGGCCAAAAAATGTTTTTATGTAAAACTGCAAAAACTATTTTCTTGTGTCCCCTACACCCCCACCTTAATATAGTATGCGTATAACACTTAAGGGTAGTGAGATGTGGTGGTAAACAAAACACAACCTAATAATGCAACCAGGTTTGCGACAAAAATTTGTATTTAATAAAACACATGCTGATGTTCTATAGACACATATATGAGTTGAAAATAATTGCTCATGAATTAGTTACCTTTTTAATAAAACATGCTAGAGTTTGGTAAGGAGAGTACACATTTTATTTTCTCACCCTCGCCGTTAGGCATGCAGTCTAAATTTCAAGCTATTTTAGTCTGTTTTACTAATGAAGAGGAGGTTGATATTCGAATTCCGGTTGAGTGAACTAAGGTTGGATGTTTTCTAAACGTTTTATTCACTCTACCGACAAGCAAATAAGTGTGGATTTCTTATAAATTCTAATTTCCCATCCCAACCCGTTTAACCTAATAAATATGTGTGTGTATCACCAAACGGATGAAGTGAAATAATGCAATTTTTCCCAAAACAGTTTTTTTTCAATGTTGATTAAATTTCACATATGTATACACAGTATACATCTATTTATATTAATCAAATAAAGTGTGTGTGTCTGCCATGAGCGTTGGGAGATATCTAACGAATGCAAAGATCTGAAATTTAAATATACGGTAAGTAGTCCCTGTGCACTTAGAAGTTGAAATTTTACCATTTTTATTATTTTTTAAAAAGTTTATTAAAAATTGAGTTGGACGAAATAAAGTGAAGAGTTTTTTTTTAATGTCTGTTTGAAGCAAAAAAAAAAGCGTTGCTCCGGGGTTGCATTGAATTGCATGGCTACCCCGGGCTAAGCCAGGTATTTCTGCTAGTTATACAGATTAATTGAAGCTAAGATAATTTTGTGCCAACAATTTGAAGATTCATACATGACCTACTGAGATTGCAGATCTTATACGGTGCTCACTTGCCACGTGTGAGTAGGCGAGGTGAACGACAAGGAAGAGAAGACGATAAGAGAGAGAAAGGAAAGGAACGCAAGACTAATGAATAACATGGGTTGGGGGGGACGCGCAATTTAAAAAAAAACAATGATGGCTTATGAGAGGGGGTGTAGTGTAAAGGTTGTTCTACATATACCCCAATTTTCTTACGAATGGACATATCTGACAACCAGGGCCCGACCCGTACATGAGGCTAAAAGTCCTAAGGACGCTTTCCAAACACATGTAATTGTTTTAGTGTTTAAAAAAATATAAAGTAAATAAGTTCCAAAGTAAATAAATAACAGCTAAATATTCATCTAGGATTATTAATATATATATATGTTTCTAAAAGATTGATTAACATATTCACGTTTATGGTTTTATGACATTCGGGGTCGTCATGTCAGATATTGACTTTGATATTGAATTAAATGCATCCGAAAATATTAAGAGAACAGAAAGGGAAGAAGGGATAATACTCTGTATACATTGACTAACACCTATTTTTAATTTATTTGTCTTTTTTTGGTTGGTTTTATTTTTTATTCGTCCAATATTTTGGTAGCCTATTATTATTATTACTATAGTTAATTATAGTTTTTAATATTTTCAATAACAAAATTTCTTGCAAGTTTGCCCTTGATCATGTAGGTTTTCATATCCCTTTTCGGGCTTCTCGTAATCCAAAATTATTTTTTCTCAATAGCTCTTATAAGGTGAGCCCTTTAGGTTGTAGTATCCAAAGTGCCAATTCTAGATTTGTCAAACTCGATTTATATCATAAAAGTAAAGCTAAACTCAAAGAGTTATATAAGGAACTCCTAAATCAATACTTTATCATGTAGAGGTTCTGACTATAATATTTAAATATACAATATTCTGATTTATTTTTTGCATATTGTTACTGCTTTTAAAATATTAATGCTTTACTACTCTTTAGCTATTTGTTATTATTGCCATTTTTTTATTCTTATCATTATTATTTACTATTTTTTCGTAACTATTCATCAGTATTTATAATTATTTAGCTATTAGTTTTTATCTTATTTTCTCGTGTAATTATATGTATTTGTAAGGTACTTGTGTACTTTTCAGTGCTGGCCTATTATAGGTCTTACGACTGTTGGCCAGCACTATAATAAAGGAAATTGAAATTGAAATTATTATTATTATTATTATTATTATTATTATTATTTAGCGTCATACAAGGTGGGGGAGGTATTTATATTATACAGAATGCAACTGAAACGCAAATTTTTAGTCCCGCCTAGGTTTAATTAAATCCTTGCGCCAGCCTTGATGACAAATAGGAACGTTAATAGATCCACTTTCACTTTTCCTAACGTCAAATCATGTGATATGCAGCTGTCACTTTTGATATATGTTACCAATACCCATAAAAAAAACACTATAAGATTTTATCAATGTTGAGCATAAAAAAAGTTTATATTTTCTAAAAGGTGCTACAAATGTCCATTTGCAAGAAAATCAGAATAAGCTTGGCCTTCTAGGTGTAATCTTGGGTTGGAATCTCGGCCGGGTGTAATGAGATGACCCGCTTCGGTGGCCGCAAAGTCTAAGGTGTCACGCTCGCGATAGACTAGTCTGCCAAAGACAGGGTTATCGGGGTTCGATCCCGGTCGGGCGTACTGAGGATGTTTTTCCCTAAACTATTTCCGTCATCTCTATCCATACAAATGCGGACACAGTTCATTTAGAATTTTACCTTACTCATCCCTGCCACATTTGCCCTGATGGATTGTGAGACGTGGAGATCCGGAATCTACTCACACACTTCAACTCAGGGCTGACATCTTGGTTAAATCTGTAAAACATCTTGTTTAAAGCTCGCGGGTTCGATTATAAGTAAAATAAAATAAATTGTTATAAGCTTAGACCCACCTCGGTGGCGTAGTTAGCTATCGCGCTGGTTTCGCGTTGAGTTAGACTGCTGAGGATGGGGAGATCGAGGTTCGAATCTCGGTCGGGTGAACTGGGGGAGGGGGTTCCTAAATAGTTTTCCACTCTCCCTCCACACAAATGCGGGTTCACTTCCTCTAAATGCAACCTTCCCGAATCCTAACCCATTAGCGTAATTAGTACTTAGGCGTATAAACCGAAAGGGTCGTAAGACATGTTGCTATTATTTTTTTAAATTAATTTAGTTTATGAACCTTTAACTTAGAGATAGATTAACTGTCTGGGATCCAGTTGTTGTGTTTGTATTAACATTGATTTAGGATAGACTGATAATAGCCTTCACATGCTTAACATGCTTAAATAATTATTTTCTAGCTTTAACTAATGACGTAGCCAGACTCAAACTCAGGAGGGTAAAGTTTGGACCCCTACAGAGAACACTGAGGGTAAGAAAAGATTTTGGACTAAAAATTCGGTTGAGTGAGTAGATTATTAGGAAAATAAATGACATAATACATTCGTACCTACTTTCTCATAAAGTAAGCTTATATAAACTTATAGCTTGTTATAATATTCTCAAAAATATGTTCTCAATAAGCGACCCTTAAAGATTTTACTTTATAAAAACAAACAAAAAATTGTTTTCCAATATTTAACACACTTTGGATATACATTATACTAAAATATTTTATAAACTAGCAGAAATACCCGGCGTTGCCCGGTTGCGTGGTTACTCCAGGCAACGTTTTTCTTTATTTCAAACAGAAAAAAATTTCTTTATTTTATTTCTTCCAACCCAGTTTTTAATTGATTTAAAAATATATATAATAAAAAAATTTAATTCCAGCTTGGAGGTGCACATGTTCGTACACAGAGGCTACTAATTTTAAAAGGTCATCCCTCTGCGTGCGGTAGATATCGCACAATGTTCATAACAAACAGACAAACAAACTCTTCACTTTATTAATATAAATGATAAATTAGTAATCCATCATCAGTAATTTTTTTAAAAGAAAAATCAATATAAAATATTATTTAACATATAAAATACCCAACATTCATACCTGTTAAGAAATTCGCTAAAGAATTTCGGATCTTCAAAAATCAATTATTACTAAACTAAAAAAGTTACAATGCCATTTTAAAAACCATAACGATGCATAGACAGAAATATATATTTAAAAAACTCAAGCTTAATTTATTTGCTTACTTTGGGGGCCTTGGGGTAAAGTGCTCGCCTCAGGTCCCGATGTTCGTGGGTTCCAACCCAGCCGGGGTAGACGGAAATTTCTTGAGCTATAAAAATCCGTAGCACAACTCCTTTCGAAGGATTAGTAAAGCCGTCAATCCCATGTCGATTGTGGCATGTAAAAGAATCCTGTAAAGTATGTGAAAATACCTTTGGTGGCAAATTTGATAGGCCCTTTCGATTTATTTCATAGAAATTCTCGTGTATTGATATAGTCAGTCGGGTCAGAAAGTGCACGTTAAATACCTCAAATAAATGACATTAAAATGTAATCCATCTGTCAGCCAGATTATTTTGCCAAATGGACTACAGCCTACAGGGAAACATTTCTTTCATTTTAATGACGTTATAGACAGACACACATACGACATTGCCAAAGAGATTTCAGAGAGAGAGAGAGAGAGCATCTCATATTTCTGTGTAATAGACTTATGACTCCTAGACTGTGCATGTATTGCATGTCTATCAGCTATATAGTCCGTCCCTTTAGGAGGCACGCGACCACTATCTCTGGTGGTGACGTCATATGAGGACAGTGTAGAGCTGTAGATTTGATGCGTTTTTCTAGGAATGACAGGGCTATTATTATATCCTTCGCGTCTTTCTACGCGCTCTGGATATCTATATTTAATTAGGCTAGTGGGGTAGAGATAGGGAAAGTAGAGTTTATAGGAAAGCCATTTAAAAAAAACACCTTCACTACATCCAGTCGGGATTTGAGTCCCGACCTCCCCGTCGTCGGCAAACAAGACTAGACGATCCTGACACCAATGGCCATATTAATTTTGTGAGCGACAGAAGACACATCCATGACGTCATGATTCTTTCTAAATATCTCCTTGTACATTGCAACAGTTTATTTAGCAGGATTCTAATAGAAAGAAATGTATCAGACAGTCAACAAAAATTACAAAAACTATTATCATGTATTAATACGTCAAGTCGAAGTTCAATTCTAGGCAATATGCTGTAATTTATTCCTATGTTTTTTTTAGCATCGTGAATTAACGTTTTGGGGTCTGGCTTTTGTGCTTGTCCTAGAACTAAGCTTGGAGATGCTCCTTCTGGCTTGGACAGGATTTACATGCGACCAATTATTTGTGCTATACGCCTTACTACCCATCCAGGATATCCAAATAGATACGGGTTAGGGATAATGAAGGTAGAATTTAGGTATAGTTAAGAGGAAAGAACGTGTGGGGAATGCCAGGCCTCCACCGTGGTTCAGAATCCACGTTAAACTGTAGGTCCTCCATTTCATCTCACAAATCACCCTACCATTACACATTTAGCGTAAGTGCGTATAACCCAAACGGGTAGTAAGACGCGGTGCTAATAATAATAATAATAATAATAATAATAATAATAATAATAAGAGGAACATTATCCACATTTAAGGAAAAATTGTCTCAGTTCTTCTGATTGGGCACCTGCTTCTGTGGTCACATGGTCTAAGGCAGGGAGATTGGTGTTCGAATTAAGGTCGGGTGTACTGAGGTATTTTCCTACATGGTTATACACTCTCCTTCCATGCAAATGCAGGTACACGTCCTCTAAATATAACATTCCTCATCTCTAGTGCAATAGAGTAATTAGTACATATGCGTATAGCCTGTGCAGGTAGTAAGATGTGGTGCTGGAAAAAAAATCTGATTCGGATGTGAATACGGACCTCCTAGTCACCAGACGAGACTGACACCTTTGTTCGTTTGATCACCGGTGCGGGTGGTAAAAGGTTGAGTCTCTGACCTCTCAACCGCTCCCCTCTTCCACCCAAAGCTATATTCTGTGACCGCCACTGCTTGGAGGAAAATATGATGAGTTTGTGAGTTTTAGGGCATCCAGGTCAAATTGTGATAGTCTTAGGTCAGGTCAAGGTCGACTCGGTGGTTAAGTAAGTCACGGCTTGCGAACTGATATGGATGTTATGAAACCTTCCGAAGAGCAAGCACAGACCGCCTCGGCGGTCGAATGGTCTAAAGGTCGGTTCACACTGAAAGCAAAGCCAAGCTATGTCTTGCTACGCCACGCTATATTTTTTTTTCCCGATTGATGGCCGGGCAATTTTCCATCTTACGTTGCGCATGCGCATAACGCAGCTTGAGCTAAGCGTTGAACTAAGCAGTACTGGACTGTCGAAAATAACCAAAGTAGGGTTGAGGTTTTGATTTCGGTTTGTTTCAAGTGTATTCAAGTAATTTTCTATTTAGTTTTTATATATAATAAATGTTTTTATATTAAAATGGAACCGTTGATTGAACAAGTAAAACAATATCCATGTTTATGGAACTTAAAATCAGTGGATGTTTCCCGTAACATGTTTATTTTGTGTATTTGTCCTCCACCTCCTAAGTTGTCTTCCTCTTCCAAAACAGCTGCTGAAATCAGGAGTTCCTCTTTCTCAGTACTATCATCTGAGCTAAAACAAGACATTATGAAGAATGGATTGTTTTACGACACAACATCCATCGGGAGAATGATCTAAAATATATGTTTATCCATTAGAAAATAAAATACGTTGATAATCAGATGTTTTAGTTAACGTTACAATGCATCATGGGTCAACATAAAACGAGTGAATTGCTGCGTCACTGAAGCAGATTCTGTTTTTTATTTTCGATGAACGTGTGAATCAAGTTTTAGAGTAGGTATAGCCTGAACAGGTAGTAGGACGCGATGCTGAACAGATCTACATTGTTCTAAGTATTAAAAAAAAATTGGCGCTCTTGGTGGGGTGGAAGAAGGGGAGGGGAAGGGGTGGTCATACATCCCACCTGAGTAAGCAGTAAGAATAATATCTGATTGTTATGAAATTTACTAATACTACTTTCATAGGTCAAGTCATGTGATCGAAATCTGTCACTTTTGATACATTGTATAGATCACCTTTAAAATAACACTGACCCACTTCGGTGGTCGAATGGTCCAAGGTGTTACTCTCGCAATAGACTAGACTGTCAATGATGGGGAGATCTGGATTCGAATAACGGTCGGGTGTACTGAGGGTGGATTTGCCTAAATGGTTTCCAACTCTCAACCCATGAAAATGTGGATGCACTTACTAAATTCAGTCTTCCTCATCCTTGACACATTAACTTACCAATGTGTATAACCCAAACAGGTATTAAGACGCTGGGCTGAAAAAAACCTAATTATACTGTAAAAATATTACTGGGGTCGACTGCAAAAAAAAGTTTTTGTTTTCTAAATTGTCCTTTCTACTTCGTTCTTACTGTACTTCATGTTAGACTGAAGATAATTAAGAATGTATTTAAAATATTTATAAAAAAACTATTACGAGGCCCTTGAGTGAGATTAAGAAATAAGTGAGTAAAAAACATCGCTCAAGATTTGAAACTCAACCCCTTCACCAGCACAGCAATTAATACGAGACAGATGCCTTCATCAGTATGTTCAGTATGTTCACTGGTGCGGGCTTAAAAATTTAAAATGGAATATGATTTATCTATAATGGCATAAGTGAGTGGTAGGCCTACTTACATTTTCGTTTGTCAATATACTATAGACTCTTAGTTGAAAAATAATTCAATAAAAGATTTGTGCCGAAAATAATACAGGCCTATGGCAAATATTGTGTCATTATTATCATATAATTTAATTTATTATTAATTTATTATTATTATTATTATTTTGGCTGTGGCATGCAAAATAACCTTGGTAGGTCAAAATACATTTCCGCCAAAATTGGTAGTCTTTTTTACGCTCGCTCAAAGAAATTCAAAGGGAAGGCAACGGGGAACCACCACACTCTCTGAGCTCATTTAGTGCGTGAGATTTATACCAGATGGTGTGGGCAGCACTAGCAAGCTGAAGGACTGAGTTCATGCCCAGCTCAAGATGGATAGAAATCACATCGAACCAATCGTCGGTTTGTTTACTTAAGAAGAATAAGACACATGAACAAGGTAGATTTTCGAAGAAGTGTACCTGCATTTTTATTTAAAGAGTGGAAAAAATCATCCTTATCACATCCGGCCGGGTTCCGAACCTCAACTTCCCCGTCACAAGCCAATATTCTTTAATGAAATAGTGACAACAATGTTTGTTTATATTTTAGGAAAATAACAGAAATTTCAATTAATTCATAGAATTTACTTTTATATTTAAAAGTGTAGTTTTCCATTATCTTTTCAAGCGAGTGCACGTGCGATTTCTCTTCCCAGCATTTTGTCCTTAGATCAATTAAAGCTGCATAGAGCCCGGATAGCTAAAAAATAAAGTGTACCAAGGCAAAAGTATTATTTCCTAATCACTGGATCTTCTAAACCACCCAAAACGTGATGATAATATAAACTTGAGTTAAGCTGTTGAAAGCGGTTTGTTTCCCAATGGAGTATATGGGCGTTGCTTTTTGGCAAAGAACACTAAATTTGGCCATGACCTTTCGATATCCTCTATATCACTGTTTTACAAACTGTGATATGTGAATCCCCATTAAGTTTTAATATCCATAGACAAAATATTATAATACTAAGTTTGATAAACAAACTAAAGCAGATTTTGATGTCATTGACTTTTATAAACCTTTCTTTCCCTTCAAAAGGGCTTTGTTTAACTCACCATTAAGGCGTGACCGGCCTCGTGGTATATTGGTCAGAGCCCCTGGGCTGCTGATCTAAAGATCCCGGGTTCGATTCCCAGCTGCTACTGGAGGATTTTTCTCGTAAGGGGAATAATTTCTATGGTCCCTAGGGTTTGGTTTATTAGTCTTGATTTATGTTAAGATTTTCGTTGGCTCCACCCCATCATATTCACTATCATCCTACCCTCATCTCTTCGGAACATAGAAAAAGTCTTGATGGAAAGGATTTAAGATTAGTACATTCGGGCGTCCCCTGAGCAACGGTGCATTAGTACTGGCCAATCATTCTACAAACTTGTCTATAGATTTAGGTAACCCAGACACGCCATTATTACTACTACCATTATGAATATATTAAAGTTTAGAATAGCCGTTTGTACTTTATAAGAAAGGAGGAATTTTTTTAAATGACTAGCGGGGCAGGGTCCCGAGGGCGTAAAATATCCGGGGCCGACCAACTAGTAGGATAGAATTAGAAGATAGGAACACTCAAATTAGGAGCTATAATCAAAACTAAATTAATTAATTAATATGATTGTAAAGTGGATAAACTAGAAAATTAGTGGCGGTAGAGAAACGATGTAACATAGGTCCTGAATTACAGTCTAGTCCTCAGGACATAAAGTAAGGATAAATTAAATGAAATTAAATTTGGTATAATGATAGGGTACCAAAATACCGGCTAGAAAGAAAAAAATAATAAAATAAGAGATAAATAAAAGAAAAATAAGTGGCGACCCACACTTCCTCTTTTAATCGATGTGTGCCAAAATATTATCCCTTCCCCTTCCTGCTATCTTAATATTTTCGTAAGCTCTTAATGAAATATTAAAGGGATTCGCTGACAAAGCGACCCCGATCAGTGATTTTGTTGTTAATCAATATTAAAAACTATATAATAATATATATTCTGGATATTAGATAGAATATTTAGAAATAATTATTAGCTTATTTAATCTAAATGATAACTTTTTCAAACACTAGAAAAATTACATTTTGTTGTAATGCACCCATAGGATTTTTGCGCCATAGGTGACAGCCTAGATTCACCTAATGGACAGGGGTATGTTGACCAGACCCCTAAAGGTGTACGTGACTGGAGAAAGATTGGAAAACAGCGTTCTTTATAATATCAAAACACTCTTAAATAGCTCGTGGTAGCGAGAAAACTTAATACAGCCAGGTTGTTTTAGAAACTTGATGACCATTGTCCTAATCTAATCTTGAAAGCCATAGTTCATACCTTTGAGAGAACACTTTTTATTTTCTCGTATAGAGAAATGGTGGTAATTGTGAACCTTTTTGACCTAAATATGTTAAGGATATTTACGTTTTATGTACACTCAAACTCAAAAAAATAAAGTTTTAAAAATGACTATGATTGATATTTGAAAATTCGAAATTGTTCGAGAATGGTTCTAGCAATTTGGCTCAAAATGGGGAATTGGGGATTATTTTATATGATAAATTACACTGTATACTGTACTTGTTTCTCAGAGAAAAATTCATTCAAGGGTAGTTTACCTACTTGTTGATTTTTGAGAAGAGAAAGAATGCATGGTTTAGTCCTATCATATTTATTTTTACACTGTGTGGTTTAATAAATATTCTACATGCGATTACTATTGTACTTGAATGCACAAGTATAAGAAACACATTGTAACTAATAATATAATTCAAATAAGAATGTACAGTCCTGGTCAAGAAAAGTTTCTATTCAAAATGTTCCATTCAAAATTCACTTTAAGCCGATCACTTTCATGAATATGAATTACCTATAAGTTGCTATCTTTTGGTTGGTCTATTATAGTTTTCCAGTGGCGTGGGAGTTCATGGATCGAGTCCCGGCTGTTGTTTTCCCACTCCACCACCACGCATATTCGGCTATATTTTCTATAAAAACTCTAAATTTCTCAAAAATATTTCATTAGTGTTATGAAATAGGGAATGGGGGGGATAGCCCAAACGGTTAATAAAACGAAACACACACCAAAAAAAGATGAAGGATGGGAAATATGGGTTTTAAGTAAATGCACCAGCATTTCTCTGGATACAGAGAGAGAGAAGTAATGATAAAGCAATCTCTAATTTACCCTGGTAAGGATCGAGTCTAAGTCTCCTGACCCGGATTATTCAGTGTTTATTATGAAATTATATATATTTATGTATTTTTTTACAATTTACCTTTTCCTAAGATGTCTTCGCTTACCTAAGTTGAACACCACTGGTCTAAGGCCTAACTCTTGCTATTAGACTGGACTACCGATGATGGGGAGATTGGAGCTCGTATCCCGGTCAGGTGTACTGAGGGCACTTTTCCTAAATGGTTTTCTACTCTTCCTCCACGCAAATACAGGGACACTTCATCTAAATCCAACCTTACTCATCTCTAACACAATTAGTATATAAGCGTTAAACCCGAACGGGTAGTAAGACGCGGTGATAACAAAAGAAGCATACACTGCCTTGACTTTGAAACAGCATCCACAACATGAACGATAACAATATAGTTTTGATGTGTTCATACGCCAAAGAAATGTGTTCTGCAGATTTAATTTTTGACAAAGGGTATCAATATAGGCTACTCTATTTATTTATTTGTGAAAGTGTCAATAAAATACGCCTGGGATTTTAGTATATAGTTATGTACTTACGGAGCAAAGATAAGAAAGGTAGAATTTAAAGTGTTTTTTTACGCTGTTCTAGAGTGGGTAATAATTTAGGTAAAAAAAACAATCAAACTCAGTCCAGACGGGATCCTAATCACAGTCATTCCGTCACCAGTAAATTGGTTAAGACGAGACTGATGTATTTACCGGCGTGACCTCCAGCTACGACGGTGTGGAGGGGGAAGGGGGGCACGTTTACTAAATGTATGCCTATTCTTGTGGGTGAGTACAAGTGTACAAATATAAAGAGGACGTGTGTTCATAAATATTAAGAGAAATAATTTATTTCCCTTTAAAAACATGTTGTGTACGCCCATAAATGTACACTCCGTTTCAAGGACGAACCCAGGGACTGTTGTCGATTTGAAAGGTTGGTTTACATAAGGCTCCTAAAATTATAAATTCACCAAGTTTAATTATTAATCAAGATTTTAATTTATGAACAATTGTAGTTTTAATAATAATATTGCTAATTCATAAAAATAATTTTAATTAATAATTATGGTAATAAAAAGACTTGTAAAAAAACACAATTTTGATTAACAAGTCTATAATTTTAATACAAAAAAGTATAAAATTAAATATAGGCTCTAAATTGGCCTAAAATGTTGTAGTAGGCATTAATAAAAAATATGTATTTTAATACAAATGATTGGTTATCATACTAAACTTAGTAATCTAATTAGGCCTACTGGAGAGTTTTAATTCCAAACCACTTGCTTTTATGCATATTAGAGCCAAACTGAAATAGTTATTGATTTGGAGGTGACCTGGTGGTCTAGGGGTAAGGTGTCGGACTTCTGTGCTGAGGGTCCGTGGTTCAATCCTCGGTCCTGGCACAGATTTGTCTGATTGCCAAACCCTTCCTTCACCTCTGACAAGATGTATATTAATCACAACTTGTGAATGTGAGGAACGCCAGGCCTCCACCGTGGTTCGGATTCCACGTTAAATTGTAGGTCCTCCATTTCATCTCACAATCACCCTACCATTGCACATTAGCGTAAGTGCGTATAACCCGAACGGGTAGTAAGACGCGGTGCTAATAATAATAATAATAATAATAATAATATTGATTAGGTAATGTAGGAAATAGTTGAGGGAGATGTTATTCAGTCATTCTTTACAACATTAAGGTATTTGTTTCAATAGTTTAGTTTATTTTCTATGCAGAGGGGCGGAGGGTGGGTGGTGGCCGATCGCCTCCATCGCCTCCACCCCCCCTCCCCCCACCCTGGATATGCCACTGCTTCGTTTACCATGAAAGTCTTACCTTGACCCATTATAGGCCTACTGTGGGCTAACTTTAAGGATAGACTTATAACACTCGGTCAAGGTATGAATGCTAATTTTCAAGGTAAATGGAATTTATAGTGCTCGTAATTTAATGTGACACATCATNAAAAAAAAAAAAAAAACTAAATTTTAAAATACATTATTTGTGTAAAAAAAAAAGCAACACTTCAAAAACTATTTTTTTACTATTATTATTTTTTCGCTATAATAACTAAACTTGTACAAAACCTTGAAGAACATGACGTCTCTAAAACGTTGGCAGCTGAATACTCTTTAAGGTATAAAGGATTTATTTTTAAAGCTAGCTAGTTTAAACCCACATAGAGGTAGGGGGTGGGGTGGTACACAGAATAAGGCGCCAGTCTCTATGGTTTTCTGGTGATGTAGAGGTTGGTGTTAAATCCCGGCTGGGTATGCTAAAGTGTTTTTTCCAAGTTGATTTTGCAGGTCGCCCAGGAGGGTTTAGCAATCCACGGTAGGAAGAAAAGAGCACAGTTATACTAAGAGCACTTTAGAAAATACAGTTGAAAGTATATTTTTTGCTCTCAGCATTGATACCATTTTGCTATATTATTATTATTATTATTATTATTATTATTATTATTATTATTATTATTATTATTATTATTATTATTATTAAATTAGCACTGACACTATTTATAAAATCAAAAAACCGCAGATCACGTGACTTGGCATATGATTATAGGAAAGTCGTTTCAGTAACTTAAACGTCAACTAATGTTCTTCCTTCCCCGTTCCCGCTATAATACACGGTAAACACACATATATACCTAGTTTACTAATACAAAATTCGTTTATTAATTTCTTTTTCCAATCCACCGTATTCCCAAGTACTCTGTACCAGTAGTTAGTTTTGTAATCCACCGTATTCCCAAGTACTCTGTACCAGTAGTTAGTTTTGTAATCCACCGTATTCCCAAGTACTCTGTACCAGTAGTTAGTTTTGTAATCCACCGTATTCCCGAGTACTCTGTACCAGTAGTTTGTTTTGTAATCCACCGTATTCCCAAGTACTCTGTACCAGTAAGTTTTGTGATCCACCGTATTCCCGAGTACTATATACCAGTGATTTATTTTTAAACGCACCGTGTTCCTAAGTACCTACTCCATTATAGCAGTGGTGTGTTTTGAAATCTGCCGTGCTCCCAAGCTACATAGAAGCTAGCAAAGTTTGTTTTCTCTAAAAGTAAAACTTTCTCTTAATCCCAAGAGACGAGTCTCCGCGCCAGATAAACGTGGCCGCGTGCCAAACGAGACGAGAGGCTTGTGACCTGGGCAATGTTGATTATAGTCGTGTACCGTGGAGGAGGCTGCTGTTGTATAGTTGTTGGGTTGTTAACCTTTTAGTGGCTGGCCACACACCAAGTGGGGCGTTCATAATACATCACGGTCACATCCGATGTCCTCTCCTTCGAGGTTACACATTTATAATGTGCTCAAAAGGTGTCAGTAGATTAATTTAGATTTTGTATATTAACTCGGTTTACTTAAGGTTTAATAATGACGAAGGGCCGTGCCCCAAAATGTATTAGAGGGAGGGGGGGGAAGAAGGGGTTTAAGAAGGGTGAAAGGGGGACAGGGGCGTTTTCTTGCGATGACAAGTGATGAAGTACCCTAGCAGGATATTTCAAAAATAAAAAAATTGATTAAATCTCTCTTAAAACATTAAATTATTTTAAGAACATGATCTAGGTTGTAGGTGCTATGAATTTTTACGAAACTCCAATAAATAACTAGCCTAGAGGGATACTAATATACTAGAATAAACTAGAATATACTAGAATAGTATTCTAGAGATTCAAGATTCTTACAAATATCAAAAAGGTATCTCTATTACAACTATGAGGAACTTGACTTCAAAGAATAATTTTAAGTAATTATTAAAAGGAATTATGGGGACTTAAGTATTTGGGACAGTAAAAAATATCGTAAAACGGAGTAAAATTATTTTACCCTAATCAATTTATTTAAAAAAAAAAAGGGTTCTATTTTTGAAAATAACGTAACAGACATGACAAACAAAATATAATCTGTCAGTGGTACCGAACCTTAAACAAAGTTTTATGAATTAAGTTCTAAATTTTTAACTTAAAAAAAAATTGTACATTTTTAAAGATTCGAGGTTCCAAATTTGGATTCTATATGCGAAAGAAAATTTTAGATTCGGATTCGACCCATATCTAAAACATACATTATTATTATTATTATTATTATTATTATTATTATTATTATTATTATTATTAGTCTATTATTATTATTATTATTAGTCTATTATTATTATTATTATTATTATTATTATAAGATTTTTAAGGGAGTATGGAAGGTTGCGTCCCCAAATATTTCCCGCTAGTTAAGGTCATGTGAATTAATTTAAAAAGACAACTGAGATAAAACGGAAAACTTTACCAGTCCACCAAGCTCGGATTCAAACTATTTTAATCCCAGTATCCCAGAATATAATTAACCAACTCGACCCAATTTAAGCTTGATTCTGATTTAAGAACGTAGATTGAACTGTGAATTTTAAGGGAATGTAGGCCTATCCATATCTCACCTGAAGAGAGACTGGGAAAAAAAGATACGTAGTTAGGACGTTCTCAAATGAAACCGTTCATTCAGGCCCGGATTTATATGGGGGCAAATGTGACAATCACCCCGAGACACCAGGAAAATNGACAACAATAAAAGAAGAGAAAAATATATACATTCGTTCTGCCCCCTAAACACACCCAAAAATAGCCCCCCCCCCCCTCTCTTTATACATAAATGTAATAGTCATAAAATTACTTTATTATATTAAAATAAAAAATAAGAAAAATTGTGACGAACAATTTTTAACAATGACCTACTTTTTAACCATTGTTACTAAAGTTACTATTTATTATAATTTGAAACAAACAGAAGAACCTGGCGTTTACCGAGGTAACCGAGAAATGAATTGCGTGGCTACCCCGGGAAAAGCTTTTCTTTGCTTTATTATACAGACAGAAATAACTCTATATGTTATAGAGTTTTAAAAAATTAAATAACATCTAGTAAAAAAATTAAAAATTCCAGCTTCGAGGTGCACATGTTTGTGGACAGGGGATACTAATTTCCAAAGTTTCATACCTCTGACTGTGGTGTATATCGCGCAACGCTCATGACAGACAAAAAAACTCTAAATTTTATTAATATATTATATTAATGTAGCTCTTTAAATATATATATATATANGCTAGTATATATATATATATATGAGCATGATGGTCACTAGATGTTCAGGAGTGAGATCATTTAACAAATTGGCATTGCTAGTATATATATATATATATGAGCATGATGGTCACTAGATGTTCAGGAGTGAGATCATTTAACAAATTGGCATTGATAGTGAGTTATTTGAGAGCTACGATGACCCATGAAAGACTCAGTGATATGTGTCTACTGGATGTAGAGAGCACTTTGGTAAAGATGATACTTTTTAAGGAATTTATTAAAGATTTTAATATATAAAGTGTAGAAGTAAAAACTTCCTGTAGGTATTGTACTGTTTCTATGTATGTATCTTTATATGTACGTAAATAATATAACTTATCAGTTTCAATTGCATGCAGTAAACTGACTGTGATGCGTAAATTTGGTGAATTTACCTCTTTGCTGTGTATTTTAATTTCCGAATTTGAGGGGCCCACCGAACCTGAAATTCCCCGGGCCACTCAAGATCTAAACCCGGTCCTGCCTACAGTAAGCCCAGAGCGGCACGCACCGCTCTTCAAAAAAGAACACGAATGAAGTTGGTACAAGTGGCCGCCGTGCATGGTCCGCATTTCTTACTTACTCGTAATTACTAATATTTTAAATACATCTGACAAAAAAAAAATCAAAAGCTTTCGCGTGAAGTTAAGAGTTAGGATTTACCCCCAAATTACTAACGATTTGAACGAAACGGTTTCCAAATGTTAAAGAAGTGGACACGGAAAAATAACTTCAACATTTAAGCTTGGAACATTAGAAGTTACTTCAGGGAAAAAATAAATAGTCTACGCTTTCCTAATTCTGATTTACCGTACACGATACAACCGTTGGACTGGGTGTCTAATCCATATTCTGCTGCCTCAGCCCAATCCCATAAACGTAGTAAAGGTTCGCGTATAACCCGATTGTGTACTTTGTAAGACGTGATGATTAAAAAAAAAGCAGGGGCACAACATATATGTTTAAGATTATTGAGGTTTGTTTTAATAGTTTTTTATACTTCAAAGCTGACATTTCATAAGAAATTACCCACTTCAGTGGCCAAATTGTCTAAGGTGTCACTGTCATGTTGGACTGGTCCGCTGAAGACGGAGAGATCAGGGTTCAATTTCTGGTTGGATAAACTGAGGATGGCTATGCCTAAATAGTTTCCCTCTCTCCTTCCAGGCAAATGTGGGTATATTACCTCTTAAATGCTTCCTTCCTCATTCCTACCCCATTATAATAATTATTATATATGTGTACAGCCTGAACAGGTTGTAAGACACTGTGATAAGTAAGATTATAAAAAATAAATGGTGGTAAGACGCAGGGCCTGCGCAAGGGTTTCATGCGCCCTAAATGAAACTTAAAATTTGCACCCCAGTTATATTCTGTATAATATAAATAGACCGCACCCCCTGAGTGGCGCAAAATAATAATAATAGGGTGCCAAAACATCGGGCAAACGTAAGAAAAGTAAAAAAAAAGTGTGAATAAATAAAAAAATAAGTGGTTTCTCGTTCCCTCTTTAAAAAATGTGTGAAAAAAATATTATATCTGCTTTCCCTTCTATTTCTCTTAATATTTTTGGAAGCTTTTAATTAAATATCAAAGTGACTCCGAATGTAATAAAAGTGATAAAATCATAAAACTTTGTTTTTTATCGTATGTCACCAGGGTTTGTCGGGTAGTAGTAGTAGTAGTAGTAGTAGTAGTAGTAGTAGTAGTAATAATAATAGTAGTAATAATCCGCACCTGTGATACATCCTTTGTGGCCCAGTAGTGGAAATATTAGCCAATATTAATGTACCTTTGCCCAGGGGATGCCCGAATGTACTGATCGTACGAGTAAATTCTTTCCGTGGAGGCTCTTTGAGATGATGGTGATAGTGAGTATGAGGGTGTGGAACCGGTGGAAACACGTAAACCTAACTTAAACCTAACTAACAGAAACCCTGTTGAACGTTGGGGTAATTTCCTCTTTCAAGAAAAATACCCATGGTACCAGCTGGGAACCGAACCCAGGACGCGTATTAACATTCCCTAACCCAGTACAGAGCACCACGCATTTAGAGCGATATGATTGGCCCTAGGTCTTAGCGTGGTCTTCAAACAGCGATCACTCACCAAGCGCAACAAAGACATAAGTGTTGTGGCACATAATTATACTAACTCGGAATTTGCCCTCGACTTCGCTCGCATTGAAGTTAGGTAAATTACTTTTTTCCAGCGAAACATCTATACTAGAAACTACTCAAGTTCAGACACGTAATATGAGGCGACGATTTCAGGGGAAAGAGAGAACGCATATGAAATGCATCTGTGGTCACTCGGAGTATTTTATTAATAAGATGATGACGTGTCATGATTTACTATATTAAAACTGTATTATTAAAATAAAATAATCAAATACCGTATAATCGATTGTAATGATATGGAATTATACATCCCAGTAATTTATTATTCACTTTTGTATTCAAAATTACGATATTATAAATGAGAGCGGATTTATTTGTGTTGAGTTGTTAAGTTGCAAGGTATGGCAACATCTTTCTACGTCTCTGTTTGAAAAGCCAACGCAGTTTTGTAAACAGAAACGCACCTGGATGACCGCACTTTTTTTTTTCTTTCTAAGAAGCTTCAAGAAGGAAATGTCGCTAGATATATCTCTTCAGGGTACGCATCTACTTCCCTTTCCTTCCTGACGAGGACCCGTGTAGATGGATTCGATGAAATCTTAGTACGTGTTCTAAATCTCACGTGTGGGGAGTTATCGTGTATATGATGTGATAGTCGGGCTTTTAAATTAAAATCTACTTGGAGGGGGTAGAT